>PVIY010011625.1:0-64646 GCA_004026745.1 Myrmecophaga tridactyla
TTGGCTAGAGATAGGATGAGAACAAGTTATTTGTAGTGGTCTGGAAATCAATGAAAGAAATATTAAGGTGAGAAAAAAATATGATATATAGAATGTGCTAATGTTGTCAATAGATCAAAAAAAGTTGAATATTGAGGAATGGCCATAACATTCAGCAACATAGATATCATTGGTATGCCAGATAGAAATAATTCTGTAATTTGTTGGAAATAATTGGTTTGGGTTCAAGAGAGATTGTGTACACCAGAGTTAATTAAGTAACACCAGAAGTCTGAGAAAAGAAAAACCTTTTTCCTGTCTCCCCACATAAGAGAAGCTTTCAGTAATTTAAAACAAACAAGGCAGGCCGATTTAGATGAGGAGGTTAGAGATAGTCTAATCTCTGAGTGTGTGCAGATTGATTCCATACTTAGCTCATTTGAAGTCTAAATGTTCTGCTATTGCACAGGTCATGCACACGCTAACTGGTTAGAACTTGCCTGGTTAGTTCTGGGCTGACTCGTGTTATATCATTAATAAACGTTGAGGGACTACATGTGGAAGTGTCAGACTTCAGGGTTGCAACAAGACAAGGGAATACATGCTGGTCCAATCACACGTTATCTCATTACTGTCGAGTTACAGGGTGAAGATTATGCAGTTATAAAATATAGCATCATCAAAGAGACAAGTCATCCAGGTTATGGTTCAGTGAGTTACAACAGTTATAGATAATTGCTTCTGGCTACATGACAATATATCAGAAAGTTAGAAAGCATTTAAATAATGATTCAGTAACTATAATTATATTTGCTAGCACTTAGTTACATCTAAAAAGAGAAATTGGGTACAACCATGTAGATAGATATTTCGTGAAGTTTTATGTAAAAGAAATATCTGAAGCTGAAGATGGAATGTGCACTCCAGAGGAAATTGTTGTTTCGACAAAATGACAGTAAGTTTGTATGTTTATGAGAGCAATCCAGAAGAGTAGGGATATTTGTGGATACAGGAGAAAGAAGGGAATAGCATCCAGTGACCGAGTAGAGGGATTAGCCTCAGCTAGGAGCTCAGAGGGTTCATCTTTATAATAAGAGAGTGTTTGGCTACAAATGAAGACAGGTATGTAGTCATGATGGGAATTTGTGGAAGCTCTTTTTTTTTTTTTTTAACTACCTTGCTTTACTCTCTGAAAAAAGAAGGGAAGCCAACAATGAGAGTTAGAATGTGTTGGGATATTCAAAGTGCAAAGAGAGAGTCTAATATATGAAATGGTCAGCAAAGGAGAATGGAAGATTAATGGTCAAAGAACACAGCACTAATAACTACAAAGGAGTTGTTTAAATTTAAAATGACACCAGCCAGCATAGAGATATTTTTCCTAAACTATCATAAAGCACAAGAACTCATGCACCAACTTGGTGTAGAATGATAGGGTTATGTTTTAGACGAGAAAGAATGAAGAACAATGAGGAGAAAGAGGGTAAAAATAGGTCAGACTTGTGAACAATCAAATGTTTACAGAGATTGATCATGGAATTTAAACTGATACAAACATATCATTTAGCCAACACATAATTTATTACATATCTATAGAACTTGAATAAAATATGAACAAGAAACATTCTTTTGTTTGGCAGTACTAGAGAGAGAGAGAGAGAGAGAACACTGTGAATTTTAAAACACATATAGAAATGAGTTATTATCAGAAATATTAAGTGCTGGGAAGAATATGAAATAGGATGATTCCATAGATGAACATAGCAAATCGTCTTTAAGCATAATTGCCAGGTTGGTCCTGACTGCAGAGGGAATTTTTCAGTTGTGATCGCAATCCAAAGGAGGCCATCCTGGGAGCATTTGGGGGAAAGAATTCCCAAGTAAAGAGGCAGTGAGGCTTAAGATATGGTGAGCTTGGCATATACATTAAGATCAATTGCCTGCAGCATAGTTCTGAAGATCAAGAGATACAGGAAAATGAGATTGAAGGGCTAATGAGTGCCAGACCAAGGAAGGCAGGAGAGAGGATTTTATTGGGGTTAGAATGGGAAGACATAAGAGGAATTTCAGCAGAAGAGAAACCCTTTAAAGTGTATTCTTTGAAAATATCACTGTGATTCTTATGTGGAGAATGCATTTGTGGAACTGGAGCAGAGACAGAGGGCTAACAGGGATTATTATGGTGGTGCAACTGAGAAGTGATACTGACATAGATTAGGACTTTAGGAGTATAGAAGTCTAAAATGATAAAATTTCAAGATATATTTGGAGAGTTCATTCTCATGCTCTGGTGAGGAGTTGGAATTGTTGATAAGGTAAACAAGGAAATGGATTTAACATGACAAATATATATTGCCCTCGGCAACTCAGTATTCATTAGTGTGGTCTTCCTGAGCTCAACAGCACACTGGGATGTTAGCCAACAAGGTCCCAAGACAATTAAAATGTCTTAATATTCCTTGTTCAATTAAATGTTTCAACAGACGTGTGTGTGTGTGTGTGTGTGTGTGCGCGCTCCTTGCCAAATCTGCACCTCTGATTTCTGCAGCAGTTCTTGATAATCTGACTAAGTCCTGCCTCTAGAATGCACACTTCTTATCTTCTTTGAGTCACGATTTTCTGGAAAGCCAGTCAACCAGCATATGAGAACTTTGGAGGTACAAGGGTATTACAATCTCTGACAGGAGTCCTCAACTGCTGGGGTTATTTGCCTCCTGTCCCTCAGATGAACAGCGGTGAGAGGCTTCTTGTATGCTTCTGAGAGGTCCTCGTGGAGTTGAGCACCCAGTGCCCATAGCAGCAACCTCAGTAAGCAGTCCTATCTTTCCTTTCCCCCCTCTCTGTCTTCTACTCCCTGCTCCCTCATTCTCACTTCATGGGTTTATCTTCCAGATAAACTAGCTTTGTCTAAAGCTTGTCATAGGTTCTTCTTTTAGAATAAGCCAAAAGAAGTCATCAGCTTTTATTAAGCTATTTGCAATAAGGATAAAATTAACTTAAATTCTGGAAAACAATTCCAGGATAATAAAAAAGAAAGAAAAATAAAGTCAGATTAGCCTCAGAAGATAATGAGTCGGTAAATTCAGAGTAGTAAGGTAAAACAATTTTGAAACTAGAATTCTATTATTGGATTGACTAAACAACTAGTTTGAAAGCAGAATAGCTTTTAGACATGCAGATGCTCAGGGCCAGTGTTTCTTACACCCATGCTGAAAGATTAACCCATGGATGTCTCAGACAGACAATGAATTAAAAGGAAAAAAAAAAAACATTTTTTATGTCTAAAAGCATCAATGTGTTCTGGTAATATTTAGGGCCTGGTTAAAATTTTTCATCACTGAAGAGTAAACTGAGATTGTTGTAGGGCGCACCGAAAGAGAGACCACACAATTCAAAACTGCAAGCCAATTTGGAGTCTTTATTAGCCAGCTGGTGACTGCCTCAGAAACCTCCAAGAAAGAGGATTCAGAGAGCAGCCCCTAGAGGTTTTCAAGGTGTGCTTATAAAGGCTAAAATTATGCTGCGTTTTTTTTTTTTTTTTTTTTTTTTTTTGCAGTTGCTAGCAAGCAAGCGGTTCATAGAAGCAGAAGAATGCTGTTAGCCGTTGCCAAAACCTATCCCATTCCCACAGTTTCTTAGCATTGGTTATTGTTTAACTCTCGGGGACATTCCGCCCCACTAGTGTGGGGACTCTCCCTGCTTGGGCCTGATTGATTGCTCCTGCTTGGGCCTGATTAATTGTTCCTGGCCCTCCACAAGATATCTTAGTAGCAGTGCAGGATACATATCTGAAGATATAGTTACAGGAAATCTATAGATCAAAGATGTCTGCTTATAACTAATGTGGTTCAACCTACTGCCTTGTGGTCTGTGCTCTAAGGCCTGTCATAAAACTTGGTGAAAAAAAAATAAGCTTTTGAAGGCTCCAGAACAGTTGGTCTTTTTAATATTTTCTAATAGAAAAAAGTTGAACATGTTTCCTCAGAATGCTGTCTGAATATATAATATCTATTGTGATACAGATAAAAAAGAGAGAATAAAATTAGATAAACCCTAAATAAAAGTAGAAATTCATATTAATTTCAATATACAAATCCATCATCAGATGAACCCCACTTTGGACACCACGGCTATACAGCTTTAAATTCGAAGGTTAATCTCTAATGGACATTGGGTTGCATTTAGCTTTCTAAGGTGGAATACTTTTTGAAATGTCAAATGAGATTTTCTCCCTTTGATATCCTGTTTATCAGATTGCCTTCTGATAGTGACCCAGAGGCCTGCTCTGTGCATTTTAAATTTAGGACAAAAAATTGTGAGCATGTAGAAAGTACTTTAAGGTACTTTCTTTTCTGGTACCTTTTTGACCCCACATTATAATTTTTTTGAGGAGAATTGCACTTGAAAAGAGAGACAGTATAGAAAGGGGGGTGGGGGTGGGGGAGGATTGTGAGTAGAAATTGAGGAAGAAGAAATAGGAAGGAGAGGAGGGTGAAAGATTACTTGAGACTAGAGAGTTCATCAGACTACAAAAAAATTCTCCAAAGTGCCTCAGGGAACTCCCTGGATTTTTGGCAGCTCTCTGAAGATCCATGGGACCTCAGAATGTCCTTGTGGTACAGAGGGGAGGAGCTATGGTGCACAACTGTTTATAGCTTAGCATTCACAGCTTTGCCAAACACTTTTCTTATACAAGTGTGGAGCATCTGTAGACCTGAAGACCACACAGAGGCTGCAATAAAGTGGAAATTATCAGGAAACATTAAACTGACAACTGAGAGAACTCTCAGAAACTCTGGCCCCCAAAAACCAAGTCCTCTCAGGATTAAATGAGACTAATGATAATGTTATACATTAAATGTCCCATTCCCTTTTGCAAATAAATGCTTAAAGTCAAGGACAGTTTCATTTATTGAAAATGCATAAATGAAATAGTGTTTGTATGTAGAGTTTATAAATTAAAATTTATGCCAATTTCCTTAATTGGCTTACTCCTAGGCATTCAGGCATGGGGTGGAAAAAGAGCCTAATCAGGGATATACTAGCATAAAAAGTGACTCCAATGTGGGTACATTTTGAATTTGCCTCAGAACATTCTTTGACTGCACCTAAGAATAGAATTAAGGACTGCTGACTGAGACAGGAATGTAGGTCCCGACTAAAAGGCTTCCTTAGGTATATAAAGAATTGTAAAATGATGAAAGGAAATATGTGCATATTTATCTTGTCCTTTACAATTCTTTTCCTGTTTGTTTATTTATTTTAATTTGAACACATTTAGACAGGGATTTTAGTATTCACTTCCCCTAGAAGCATATCCCGGGTCAAGTTTCAAAAGCTGCAGTTTGAGTGGTTATCCAGGAAACACTAGTAGGGAATGAGGAAGTAAGGCTGGGAAGGGAAGAAAACCAACACTGCCTGCATTATCAAGCAAGTTACCACTTTCGGTAATTGGATCTTAAACTTGCTGGCAAATTCTGAGAACAAATGTGGAGCAAGCACTTAGAACTACCCCTCTCGTGGAACAAGGAAGATGGAATATAGAGAATACTGGTACACAGACTCCCAATCATCTTTGCTTGAGGTCCACTCCTATGAAGGCTTAAATTTTCTGGCTGGTTGTGCATGTGTTGGAAATTGAGTTCCCATAGCCAACAAAAGCCTTCAGGTGAAGAGAATCAACTGCTAACATTTCATAGTCCAGCTCTAAGACACTGAATTGGTAAGGTGAGGAATTAAGGAGAATATAATCTATATTTCTATCATGTAACCCATCAATCCCTATTTTCTGATTTACCTACATATGCTCTCTGCATGGCCTTAATGAAGATTTGAATTTATGATTCAACATGGCATACATCTTGATCATAATGTTTACAAATTTCTTACTTGCTATCTTAAACTTGTACTCTTAGGTGTTATCTTATAATGATTTTTAAGAAGAGTTGGGAAGTGAAAAGCAGATCCAAATGAACTTTTGTTCAATTAGCATTCTGTAAGAATCTGCATGCAATCCAAAATTCAGATGTGAAGGGAGAAAAAGTCACAGAAATTTTCTATGAAAGTTGAATAAATAATTGACACCTTAGAAAAAATATTAAAATTTTGTTTTTTTTCATTTTCTGTCATTACAGAATTATCTATTTTAATTAAAGGAGGGCTGTTATATTCTATTTTTCATATTCAAGATTTTTTGCAGCTTAGTAATTGAACTGAAATTATAGGTCATTGAGAAGGTTAATAGGAGAGATAAAGAAGTAATCAAATTTATTATTCCTTGTTCTAGTGATTAATTGATTTGGAACATTTAGAACTATAGAAATGGATATAGTTGTCAAGTCCTATGCTCATTTTAGTTCAGCTAATGCATTTTAATACTTGTATAAGTGACAGGAATTTGGGTCAAATCCATTGATTATTAAAATCTTGAAACATGAAAAAATATATCATAAAATCAAGCTACATTTTTTGAGCTTGTACAAAAGATATTGACTATTTGCTCTTTAATTTATTTTGTATTATTTGTGGAAATTTATGATTTGTTTATGATGAATGAATTGGGCAGCATCCAAAACACACATGGAAGAAGTTCTTGGGAGTGAAAAGGGAAAGCCTCTATAGGGCAAAAACAAAAGCAAACAAGGAAATGTTTAGACTGGCTGATGTAAGTTTCGATTTTATATAGGGAAGGTCTTACAAAGTAGGGAGTAGCTATACATTGATTAGTATTGCATGCCCATTTTGATAAGTTATCTAATCCATTCTGATAAATTATCACTCCTGGACCAAAACTGGTTCATCACTAAGTATTGTTTATCTGCAATTCTGGAGGGTTCATTCCATTGTTCCATTTTCTTGGAAAGCCCCTGAAGGTCAGTAGTTTTAGTCCTAGGGGACCCTTTTGTCAATGCCCAATGCATTTCATTTTTTAAATTTATTTTATTATTTATTTTATTTTATTTACCAGTTTATCCCTTTAATCATTTTTCCAGTGATCTCATTGTAAACATGATCAAAACACTCTGATTACCACTGTTGATTTTTTTTTTCTTGTCAGGTGCTTGAGTAGCTTTCTCAGATGCTTTGTTCCTTTTATCCTTTTCATTTTTTTGTTCATTTCCTTTCTTGATTGCAGGGAAGCTTGTTGGGTGGCTGTTCCTTTGACCTTTGGGGTAGGATTACTTACTTAGTTGAATGGATTATGGATATGGCCTTCTCTCCAAGTCAGAGTGTCTATTATTTTTTTATTTAGTCTCAGTAAATTAGAGACAGGGTCATTTGTGTTTCATTTTCATTTTGATTAGCTATCTTAAAAGCAAACATCTCTCTTGAGGGTTTACAAAGAAATTAAACAGAATCTTAAAATATGGTTTGTACAAGAAGTAAAAACATATAGACTGATAATCACAATTAAAAGCATAAATCTAAAGCATACTAGTTATCCCCATTTTCCATTAAATAAAAAAACTAGGTCAGGAAATAGATCTGCCCAGTGAAATGTCTGAGCCTCACTGATATCATAAAATACCTTAACTTAGTCCTTTAAAATATGCACAACATCAGACTTACTAATATAAAAGCAAAACCATGCAGTTATTTGCAGTTTACTAAGGGGATGCAAAATAGCTGAGACAATGAATCAGATCAGATTCTTGATTACCCGCAGGAATGTGCCATAATTTTCAATAGAAACACAACATTTTCCTCTAAAGTCACCTTTCTTTTGAAAAAATAACCCCAATAAACGTTATTCTTGATCATGAAGTATAGCTGGTTCTGTTAGATTTGACTTGATTATTTACATAGGTAAGTATGTATAGCAAGAATGGTGATTTACTATACAGGCCTTTTATGTTTCCTTTGCTGTTAGTTTTCATAAGGAACCTGAGATTGGACTTTTAAAAGCCTAGGAGCTAAGAAGCCAAGGCAAGAACTGGATATTAGATTTTACCTGTAATACTTAGAGGGATTTGAGTGAATTCCTTTCTTATGATCCCCAAAGTATTTTATAATTTGCATGCTTGCCAAAGATTAACTATTCTTACTGACCTGTAAGGCTGGGAATCCTGGAGCCAGGTATGAGTCTGATTTTTCTGAGGGTTTTGCAAGCATTAGCTCTATGAAGTCAACTTTAGTTTCTTAAAAATCTCTGTTCGTGTCTGATTAAATGAGCATCATTCCCAAATATTCTAGTCAAATCCTTGGTTATATAAGTAGTGTCTCCAATTATGTCTTATTAAGGAGGAGGACAGATTCTGATTGAACCTATGCAAATAATTATATTGCCATAAAATAAGAATATTCAGTAAAATTTTCTGTAATTAATTAATTAATTCAGTAATTAATTCTGGAGGGATCAAGCAGGAGAAAAGGATAAAGGCTTTATAAATCATAGACAGTTTAAGGGAAAAGAATAAGGGATTTTTTCCTATCTAGAAAACAGCATATTAAAATATCAACAATAACAAAATAAAATCCTGTAATCATTCTTCAACAGTACATTCAGTCATCAGTAATTAATCCTTGCTCCATTCTATCTTGTATTAGCAATTTCATTAAACTGACTTTTTCACTCAAATTCTGGAAATCTTGATTCTGTCCAGCGGCATGGTCTCAAGGTTATTTAAGCAATGCCATTAGAAACCTATGCCCCAGACTACTTGCATAGTCTTTTACATGGGTGTCTCATACAGTCCTTTTCATTGAAGATGCAGCACTCTGGCCTATAGCAGATTGCCAGTGTTTTCAGGAAGCATCTGAATAAATCTATACAAGATTTCACATCTTTATTGACTGATACCAAGATTGTAGATGCCTTCAGATCACATTTCTGATGCCAAAACTGTTAAAAAAAGTACATTGAAGATATTATTTATGGGAGTTTGAGCAGTTTACAATTCATGAATTGAGCAGCATCCAAACTTCACGTGGAGTTCCCTGGCACTAATCTTTAAAACGTCCATTATTTACCATCCATTCATTTATTTCAAATCCACGATGTCTATCACATTCTGGATTTTAAGAATATTGCACACATTTGTGACATCAATAATGATAGAGCCTGGCCCCTTCTTTGGGCAGGCAGTCCGATTGCAAGGGCGGAACTTTATGGTAAAATTCACAAATACTGGCCTATACAGTAAAAATCACTGTGATGTGGTAGGGTATTTCTAGGATTTAAAAAGTATTAAACCTGGTTATCAATTAATTTGTGCAAGTGTATGAGTCTATAAGTGAATACAGAAGTTTTGATGCATAGATGGTAAAGAATGACCACAATGACAGTACTTTCAGCCTTACTGCTTCCAAACAAATGCTGGATAAGAAATTAAGATGATCATTTAAAACCTATGACTGTAATTCTCGATCTTAAACTTGATCAAGGAAGGTAAAATAAATCAATGCACTTTTACTTTCATTATATGTGTTCTACATCATTTATTAAGAGAATGTGCAAGGAGAGGATAATTAGAACAAGTAACTCATTTTATAATATTAAATGTGAAGATGCAAAAATAAATTGAATTTTAGAATTTGCATGGATTTGAGGGATGATCTTATTGGAAACATTCTGTTTGCAAGTGCGAAAAAAAAGACAGCTTATTTGATATGCCCAGGCTGAAATAGTTAAGGA
The DNA here is from genome assembly GCA_004026745.1 of Myrmecophaga tridactyla. NCBI lineage: Eukaryota > Metazoa > Chordata > Mammalia > Pilosa > Myrmecophagidae > Myrmecophaga > Myrmecophaga tridactyla. The sequence goes on from PVIY010011625.1 coordinate 9,614, forward strand.
AGTGGCAGCAGCAATATTTGAGGACAGATATCTTTTATCCAAAGTTCTACACAATGCATTATTGCTTCATTAGGAATGGCGAGGGATCCTCCCTTCTGCAAATACCTTAATTATATTTTCACCTGCAGAAGAGTCAATACCTCTGTATCCCCTAACTAGACAGGACTGGTTATAGTCCTATTGCAAATGGAGCATAGTATGTTAAGTGTTCATTGGGAGCACAGCAGGCATTTAGCTGTTTGTGTATGTGCATGCTCTAGATTATTAATAAGTCTCTCTGTTGCAAACACAGCAATGTAACAAAACTGGGCCTTCCCTGTGACCTTAAATGAAAAGCCCCAGGCATCTCTCTACGCAACCACTCATTCACTCATTGCATTTGATAGAATTTTGGCTGATAGACTGAGAAGAAAATGCTCTAGCTGTTATTTAGGATAAAATTTGCTAAAGTAAAATTTTGTTGTGTTAATTATTTTGGGTAATAAGCAATGACTTTTGAATTATACCATCATGTATTTGAGATGGATGAGTGTATGAATTCTGTACCCATAATTGTATGTATAACATTCATAAGCATAAAATTTAAAGGTAGTTAACAAAGTATTGCATATGAAAAACAGTATTAATTATACTTACATTTAGAAGAAAAGTTAAACTTTGTGCACAGCTAACTATATAATATCTGAGTTGAAATATAAAAATGTAAAAATGAAAAAGTTATCTAAATATGTCTATAGTTAAGCTAACTAAAATATCCAATTTTGGTGGTTTTAAGTGTATTGTTTGTTTTGTCGATTAAAAATTTTAAAAATGAAAACTACATTATTATTCAAAAATATCAAACATTGAATAATTGCTCAACAGGAAAGAAATCGTATAGTAGAGTTCTTATTGAGTTCCTTTGAAGTTACTGATAGTGAAGTCAAGTGGAGAATATGAGAATACCATCCTTCATCACAACTGAAGTCAGTGTAATGTCAATACTGGCAAATCTGCTTATACCACAGCTAAAATTTTGTTGAAGGTTCTTTTAGTCTTCCTCCATAGTTTTGTTACAGTGTCTTTTCTCTTACACATAGGCATGAATCCAGGATGAATGTGTGATAAACTGACAGACATCCTATTTTTTCAACCCATTACTGGAAATCATAGCCAGAGAAACTAGTCAAGGGAAAGAAATAAAAGTCATCTACATTGGAAAGGAAGAAGTAAAACTATCTCTATTAGCAGATGCACAAATGTTATATGCATATATATATATATATATATATATATATATATATATATATATATATCCCCAAATCCACAAAGAAACATCTAAAGCTAATATACAAACTCAGCAAATTCACAGTTATGTTTTCACACACCATCAATGAAAAACCCAAATAGGAAATTAGGAAACAGTTATATTTACAGTAGCATCCAAACATATAAGATACTTATGAATAAATGTAATCAAGAGTACAAAGACCTGTACATGGAAAACTATAAGATATTGCTAGAAGAATTTAATAAGACCTAATTAAATGAAAATGCATTGCATATTCATGGATTTGAATAGTTAATATTGTTAAGATTGCAATACTATTACTACTAGAGCAGTCTATAGATTCAACATTATCTCCATCAAAATTCCAGGAGTATTTGTTGCCAACGTGGAAAAGCCAGTCCTCAAATTTACATGGAAATGCAAGAAATCACAGCTGACAGAACAATGCTGAAAAGAACAAAGTTTGAGAACTCATACTTCCCTATATCAAAATGTAATACAAAGCTAAATTAATCAAAAATGTGAAGCAAAGGCATAAAGAAAGACATATAGGTAAATGAAATAGAATTAAGGTTCAAAAATAAACCCATATCTACTGTGAATTTATTTTTGACATAAATGCCAAGGTCATTCAATGAGGAAAGATACTTCCTTTCAACAATTGCACTGATATCCCTGGGTATACATGTGCAAAAGAATGAAGTTCTACCCTACTTCATGCTATATTTAAAAATTAATTCAAAATGGATCTATCAGCTAAGAATAACATCTGAAATCATAAAACTCTTAGAAGAAAAATAGGAGAAATTTTCAATACTTTGAATTTTGCAATGGATTCTTAGATATGACACCAAAAGCACCTGCAAAAAAGAAAATAAATATTAATCGGACTTCAACAATATAAAGATTTTGTGTGCATCAAAGGACATTATCAAATAAAAAAGACATCCTTACAGAATGAGAGAAAATAGCTACAAATCATAAATCCAATAAGGGTCTAATATCCAGAATATAGAGAGTTCCTACTAATCGACAACAAAAATACAAACCAACTAATGTAAAAATGGAAATGGATTAAATAGGCAGTTCCACAAAGAATATATACAAATGGCCAAGAAGCACATGAAAAGATGCTCAACATTGTTAGTTAATAAGAAAATACCAAGCAACACCACAATAATATACTACTTTGCACCCACTAGATCACTACAGTAAAAAAGAAAGAAAGAAAGAATAAATGAATACATAAAAAAGAAAGAGAAAGAAAAAGAGAGGGGATGAGAGAAAGAAAGAGAAAGGGAGGAAGAAAAAGAAAGAAAATACTTTTTTTTTGTATGGTGAAATTGGAACACTAATGCATTGTTAGTAGTAAAGATGCAAAATACTGTGAAAAGCACTTCTGAAGTTCCTCAAAAAGTTAAACATAAAGTTACCATATGTGCTGGTTTGAAAGGATGTATGTCCCCTAGAAAATTCATGTTTTAATGTAAATCCCCTTTCATAAAGGCAGAAAAATTTCTATTCAATACTGTATGTTTGAAACTATAATCAGATAATCTCCCTGGAGATGTGATTTAATCAAGAGTGGTTGTTAAACTGGATTAGGTGACAACATGTCTCCACCCATTTGGGCAGATCTTAATAAGTTTCTGGAGTCCTATAAACGAAGAAACATTTTGGAGAATGAAAGAGATTCAGAGAGAGCCCAGAGAAGAATGACATAGCCATGAGAAGCAGAGAGCCCAATAGCCAGCGACCTTTGGAGATGAAGAAGGAAAATGCCTCCCCAGGAGCTTCGTGAAACAAGAAGCCAGGAGAGAAAGATAGCAAATGATGCCTTGCTTGCCATGTGCCTTTCCAGCTAAGAGAGAAACTGAGACTCTGTTTGCCATATGCCTTCTCACTTCAAAGAGAAAACCTGAAATTCATCGACCTCCTTCAACCAAGGTATCTTTCCCTGGATGCCTTTGATTGGACATTTCTACAGACTTGTCATAATTGGGACATTTTCTTGATCTTAGAACTGTAAACTAGCAACTTATTAAATTCCCTTTTTTAAAAGCTGTTCCATTTCTGGTATATTGCATTCCAGCAGCTAGCAAACTAGAACACCATATGAACCAATGATTCTACTACTACATATTAGTTAGAGAATTAGAAACATGTTCACACAAAAACTTGTACACCATTATTTATACTAGCATTATTGATGAATGCCAAAAAGTGGATACAATCCAAAAGGCCATCAGCTAGTGATGGATATAAAAAATTTGGTATATACTTGCAATGGATTATTATTAAGCCAGAAAAAGGAATGATGTCCAGAAATATGTTATAATATGACAAACCTTTAAAACAGTACTGAAGTGAAAGAAACCAGGCACAAAAGGCAACACAATGTAGGAATCCATGTATATAAAATATTCAGAAAAGGCAAATTCATAGGTTCAGAAAGTAGAATTGTGTTTCACAAGACATGGGGGAAGGGAGAATTGCCAATATGGGGTTTCTTTTTGGCAGTATGGAATGCTGCATTATTGGATAGTTACGTTTGTAATACATTATGAATATACTGCAAAACACTGAGTTGTGCACTTTACTTTTATGTTGTGTTAATTTTACTTCAATAAAAATAAATATATTTTAATAGTAATCTGCTTCCATATAAGAGATACAATCATTCATGGAAACAAGAAAATATGATCTGAGTATTCTGCAGAATGAACAAATGTATGCAATTTTTGGACAGGAGACAAAACTTGGAGTCAGGAACAGATATGGATTAAGTCCCCAATTATTGACTGTTTTCCACTAAGGATTTTAACAGTGTGGTGGCAGTGGCAGCAACACAATTTAAACACCACTTGTCAGAGCAGAGGTATCAGGAGAAGGAACACCAGGGAAACCTGAGCAGTGGGATTGCAACTCCAGATAGAGAAGATCCAGATAAAAAGAGTCCCTAGTCCAACATACATACTCAGCCCAAGCCTCTGTCTCATCTTTGAACCACATGTGCCTAGAAAATCCAAAGGGGTTTAAAGCTAAGTGATAAAAAACTGTGCTGAGATTCTAACTGCCATAAACTGAAAGCATAATGGTGTACAGAGTGGATCTATCCAAGTTAACTTCTAAGACAAAAGCATCAGTGCCCCTTACAGTGACAAAACAGAATCTACCATTTAAAAACATATAATTTGGGCAGGCCACGATGGCTCAGCTGGCAGAGTTCTGCCTGCCATGCTGGAGACCCGGTTCGATTCCCAGTGCCTGGCCATGCAAACAACAAACAAACAAACAAATCATATAATTCACAAAGCCCAGTGTATTAGTTAGGGTTCTCTAGAGAAACAGAATCAACAGGGAACACTCGCAAATATAAAATTAATAAAATTGTCTCACGTGACCATGGTAACACAGAGCCCAAAATCCGCAGAGCAGTCTGTGAAGCCATCGACTCCGATGGAGGGTCTGGATGAACTCCACAAGCGAGGCTCCGCTGGCTGAAGCAAGAAGAGAGCCTATCTCTTCTAAATCCTCCTTAAAAGGCTTTCAGTGATTAGATTGAGCATCACTCATTGCAAAAGACACTCCCCTTGGCTGATTTCAAATGGAATCAGCTGTGGATGCAGCTGACAGGCCAGCACTTGCCCAACCAGACAAACAGGTATCACCACTTGGCCAAGTTGACACATGAAGCTGACCATGACACCCAGGATACAATCTAAAACTACTTAACCTAAAACAAGCCATAAAAATGTTACCTATTGTTATGGTCAGTGTTTTATGTCAACTTGGCCAAGTGATGATGGCCTGTTGTCCGTCAGGCAAGCATTGGCCTGACCATCATTGCAAGGGTATTTTGTGGCTCGTTGATAAAGCAGAAGGCTGGTGTATTAAGTCATCCCTCAGTAGTTTATATCTGCAGCTGAGTATATCCACAAGCAACTCAGGTATGTCTCCCACCAATGAGATAATCCCATCAGTTGAAGAATTTTAAGGTAGAAGAGAAACTTTTTCACTGCTTCTTCAGCCAGCAAACCTCTCCTGTGGAGTTCATCCAAACCCTTCATTGGAGTTGCCAGCTTCACAGCCTGCCCTGTGGATTTTGGACTCTTCCATTCAACAGTTGTGTAAGACACCTCTATAAATCTCATATTTACAGACCTTTTCTATTCTGTTTCCCTAGAGAACACTGACTAACCCACCTATTCTCAAGGGAAAAGACAAAAAAACAGATGCCAATCCCAAAATAATACAGATTCTTGATTTATCATAAAAAGAACTTCAAAACAGTTTTTGTAATTGTGTTTACTTTATTATGTTGCCAGGGCTACTATAACCAAATGCCACAAACTGGTTGACTTAAAGAAGAATTTATTGCCTGAAAATTGGTAGGATAGAAATTCAAAATCATGGTATTGGCAGGCCATGCCTTCTCTAAGGTCTGTAGGTCTCTGGTGGAGATATACCACCCAATAATCTCTGCCTCCATCACATGTACTCCCATGTCCAAATATCCTTTGCTAAAAAAACCCTCAGTGATAGCAAATTAAGGCCAAATTTGCTAAAAAAAAAACTACAGTCATACCAATTATAGGTTGCCCTTGTCTTAACCTATAACATAGTCAAATCCTTACTTACAAATGAAATAATACTCACAGGACTGGAAATTAGAACTTGAACATGTCTTTGTGGAAAATACTATTCAATCTGCCACAGTTTGACCTCCAGATCCCCAAAAGACATGTCTCACATGCAAAATACATTTTCCATCCCAATATCTCTCAAACGTCTTAAGACACTTCAGTTACAATTATGAATCCAAAATCTCTTCAAAACCAGTTATAGGTGTGATCTGTCCTGGGGAACAATTCCTCTCCACCTGTGGACCTATGAAATAAGTTATATGGTGCCAAAATATAAAAAGTTGGCACAGGCATTGGAGAGCCATTTTCATTCCAGGAGGGAGAAATGGAAAGGAAAATATGGATCAAATTTCCCAACTAAGTTACTAAGTTTTGCACACCCAGCAGGTCAATTTCCATTAGATCACAGTCAGAGTAATATGTAGATGAATGTTTTGTACTCTAGGCCCATTGTTGAAACATCCTGACACTCTGTGGGTTCCCAGGTGAAGGATCCACCCTTTCTAAACATTTGGGTATTAGTCCTGCCTTTTATAATTGCCACAGTTGTGGTCTCACTCTGTTGGTCCTAGATCTCCTCAGCCCATTCCTCTATTTCCATGGTTCTACCCTTAAAGCCATTCTTCCTTCACTTTATCCCATCTCTCTCCCTCTCAGTCCAGGCTGTCAGTGTTTCAGCTTTTAAATTCTCAAAAATCTTATGGGTTTTCAATGAAATTCAAGAGGGTATAAGCTTTCAGATAAAAGATCCACAGGTCCTTTCTTGATAATTGTATCGTCATTGTTGTCCTCTGAGATGACTGAGTCATACACCTGATCTGTTTAGCAAATGGCTATTCAGCAACATGCTCATGTGTTGCCCTGTCTTCTGGTAAAGAACTTCCTGGAACTTAGGTAGGGCCTTGTTAAGACCTAGAATACATTGTCTGGACAGGCTGCGATTTTTCCATTCCGTTAAATGTTGGTTCCCTTATGCTTAACAGTTTAGTACACAATTTATGTTTTTCTGTTCACAATTTGCCATAAACAAGAAGGAAAAACTAAGCAACACTTTCGCAATTTTCTTGGAAATCTCCTCAGCTAACTATCCAAGTTCGTCACTTAAAATGTCATCCTTGTATTTATCAGAGCACAAGTTCTCCAGGTTCTTTATCAGCTCATAAGAAGGATTTCCTTTCCTTTAATTTCCAATAACACATTCATCATTTCCTTCTGAGACCTCACTGAATGTACCTTTAACATCCATATTTCTGCTAATATTCCCTTCATGATGATATATGTATTCTCTAAGATGATAGAAACTTACTCTACAGCTCTCCTCAGAGGTTTTTTTCTGAACCCTCTCCATAATCACTTTTAATGACCGTATCGCTACTGTGGTAGTTAGATTCAGTTGCCAACTTGGCCAGGTGAAGGCACCTAGTTCTGTTGCTGTGGACATGAGCCAATGGTATGTGAACCTCATCTGTTGCTGATTTACATCTGCAGTTGGCTAGGAGGCGTGCCTGCTGCAATGAATGATGTTTGACTTAATTGGCTGGTGCTTAAATGAGAGAGCTCAATGTAGCACAGCCCAAGCAGCTCAGCATTCCTCATCTCAGCACTCGCAGCTCAACCCAGGCCTTTGGAGATGCAGAAAGAAGTCACCCCAGGGAAAGTTTTTTGAACCCAGGGGCCTGGAGAGAAGGCCAGCAGAGATTACCCTGAGCCTTCTCACGTAAGAAAGAACCTCAGATGAAAGTTAGCTGCCTTTCCTCTGAGGAACTAACAAAATAAATCCCCTTTTATTAAAAGCCAATCCATCTCTGGTGTGTTGCAAACTAGAACATCTACCAACAGTCTTCCAGACAATTTAGAGCTTTTCTGCCAAGCCTCTCAAAATTATTCCAGCTTTTAACTACTCCCCAACTCCAAAACCACTTCCACATTTTTAAATATTTGCTATAGGAGCACTCCAGGTGCTATTTTTTACCAACAAAAATTAGTATTAAAAATTCATATAAATGTGTGACACAGTTTAAACTTTTTCATATCTGTCTTACTTCATTCAATATAGTGTTCATGACATACACTAAAGCTGCATGTACCAGGGAATAATTTTCTCTAGAAGTTTTAAAAATTTAACTTTCACATTTAGGTCTATAATTCACATGAATTCATTTTTACATGTAGTGTGAGATATGGTTGAAGTTCATACTTTTCCACATGGAAAGTTAGGTCCTTTGGCACCGTTTATGGCATACACTTCATTTTTTTTATCAGTGATTTGCTTTGGTCTTTTTGTTGTAAATAAAATTATCTATTTCTGAAATCTATATTGTGTTCCATTGATCTATTAGTCTATCTTTATTTCAGCTTCATTCTGTCTTGAGTACCATATTTGTACCACTTTCTTGTGACTTTAGTAACAAATTACCGCAAATTTGGGGGCAATAAAACAGAAAATGATTCCCTCATAGTTCTGGAAGTCAGAAATCTGAAATCAGTTTGGCTGAGCCAATATCACGTGTTAGCAAAGCTGAACCTCCTCTGGAGACTCTAGGGAGATTCCATACCTTGCCTCTTCCATCTTCTGGTGGCTGCCAACATTTCTTGACTTGTGGCCACATATTCTTGGCATGTGGCCACATATCCTTGGCACATCCATCTCCTTGGCATTCCCATTGCTTGTTCCTTTACCGTGTGTCTTTATTTCTCTTTCTGTCTTTTTATGATACATGTGATCCACCCAGATAATCCAGAATAGTCTCATCATCTCAAAGTCATTAATTTAATCTCATTTGCAAAGATTCTTTTCCCAAATAAGGTAACATATACAGGTTCCAGGGATTATCCTTGAGAGCCATTTCTCAGCCTACCACAATATATTTATTGGTAGCCTTAAAAACAAATAATGAAAATCACCAAATATGAACTTTCTTTTTAAAACTGTTTTACTATTATAGGTTCATTGCATTTGCAGATTAATTTGAGAGCCAGTTTTTTTTTTTCTTCTAAAAACTGCTAGGGTTTCACTAGGATTGTTTTTTATCTATCTGTAAAACACTTTGGGACAAATTGTCATCTTCAAAATATTAAATCTTCAAGGAACAGCTAGAGAAGGGATGGGAAGGCAACTGAGATGGTGATTCCAGAGTGTAAGTAACCTGGGAGGGTCTTCTGTACCACATAGGGTGGTCCTTGTTGCAAAAGATGAGGAACTGAGAAGCAGAAACCAGAGACCATCCAGCTGGTGAAACAGCCTAATGCAGAAGCTGGGAGCCCTCAGGAGTGCACAGACAGGGAGATGGGGACTAGGAAGTAAGCCAAGACTTGTTCCTTGAATGTGCTACCCTCACAGGTTCAGGACTGATACCTGTGACTTATCCCACACCCCACACACCTGAACCCCATAACCTGCCCCTGCCTCGCTGCACTCAAAGCACCCTAGTCCTGCCAAGCCCATATCTGCCCCTGCCCCACATCCCCACCTCAAGCATGCTCACAATTGCCTCAGCCAAACCCACCTCTCCTGCACAAGTACAGTTTTGCCAATGTCTGTCTCACGTGCTTTGGAGCACCTTGATTGGGAGCATAAATATTTATGATTGTTAGTTCTTCTTGGTGCATTGTCCTTTTATTTTATTAATATATATTAATATATAAATATATAAAATATTTATTATATAATATATAAATATGTTAATATATAGTCTCCTTCTTTGTCTCTTATGATGTCTTTACATTTAAAGTTTGTTTAGTCTGATATTAGTATAGCTTGTCTTGCTTCCTTTTGTTTGCAACTTAGGTGGAGCGTCTTTTTCTATCCTTTCACTTTCAATCTTTTTGTATCCTTGTGTCTAAGATAAGTCTCTTATAAGCAGCATGTAGCTGGATTTTATTTCTTAATCCATTCTGCCAATCTGTATTTTTTAATTGGTAAGTTTAGTCTGTTAACATTCAATGTTTCAATGTTATTACTGAAAAGGCATTTCTTGAGTCCACCATCTTATGTTTTGGATTTTATTTGTCAGATCTATATATTCTCTGCCCTCTTTCTCTTTGTATCCTTTATGTTACCCTTACTGGTACTGTTCAATTTTGTGCCCTTTTCCAGAATTCCCTGTCCTGTCCTGTTTTTTTTTTTTTTTTTTCTTTCACCCAACAGAACTCTCTTTAGTATTTCTTGTAAGGTCAGTCTCTTGTTGACAATTTTTTTTTCAGGATTTGTTTGTCTGTGAAAATTTTAATCTCTCCCTCAGTTTTGAAAGACAGTTGGTGGGGTACAGAATTCTTGGCTGGAAGTCTTTCTCTTTCAGGATCTTACATATATCATACCACTGACTCATTGTCTTCACAGCTTCAGTTGAGTAGTCTGAAATCAGTCTTATGTGGTTACCCTTGTATGTAGAAGATTGCAATCTTTCAGGATTTCCTGCTTCTCTTCAACATTTGACAGACTGATTAGCATGTGTCTTGGGGAAGACCTATTTGAATTTATTGTATGTGGAGTCCATTGAGCTTCTTTGACTTGCTTACTTATGTCCTTTATAAATAAAGAGTTGGGAAGTTTTCCCCTGCTATATCCTCAACTTATCTTCCTGACCCTTTACTCTTCTCTTCTTTTTCTGGCACACCAATGATTCCTTTATTTGCATGCTTAGCTTTGTCCATCATTTCCCTGGGATCCAATTCAAATTTTTCCATCTTTTTTGCCATTTGCTGTTTTGAATGTTCAAAATCAGTTGACCTGTCCCTTAGTTTGTTTATTCTTTCTTCTGTCTCTTCAAATCTGTTGTTGTGTATCTCTAAAATGTTTTTTATTTGGTCTATAACATCTTTAATCTCTATGATATTTGCTATTTTTCTATTTATTCTTTCAAATTCCTCTTTATGCTCTTCTAGTGTTTTCTTGGTATTCTTTATGACATTAGCTATCCCCTTTATCTTATTTAGTAGCATTATATGAATATCTTGGTTAGTTTTTCCAATGTCTGTGTCTCCTCTGGTGTTTTAATTTGGTGATTTGATTGGGCTATATCTGTCTGCATTATAATATGCTTAGTGATCTTCTACTGTCTTTGTGACATGTAAATATTTTGATTGGTTTACTTTGGAAGTTGATTTCCTTCAGTAGGCTAAAACTTTGTATTTGTAGGATGGATATGGAGGAGGATGTATAATGTTATTTGCTATGGAAGACATTTTGGTGGTTTCTTAGGAAACTAAATATCAAGTTTCCCTATAACCCAGTAATATCGATACTTGGTATATACTCAGAAAAGCTGAAAGCAATGACAGAAACAGACATTTTCACACCAATGTTCATAGCAGCATTATTCACAATCACCAAAAAATGGAAACAATCCAATTGCCCATCAACAGATGATTGGATTAACAAAATGTGGTATATACATATGATGGAATATTATGCAGCACTAAGACAAAATGACCTCCTGAAGGACAATGCAAGATGGATGAGCCTTGAGGACATAATGCTGAGTGAAATAAGCCAGACACAAAATGATGAATACTGTATGACTCCACTTTTATGATCATGGTAAAGGTAAAATCAGAGGATTCTAATACAGAATCTAGGGGCCTTAGAGATAAATAGAAGCTAGAGATGGGTGAACATTTAGCTAATGAGTTTGAACTCAAATGTAAGGGAATAGACAGAAATAAAGGCTGTTCTCTAGTGATAATATTACCATATTGAAGGTGAACATGATTGAAATAGGTTATAGAGACCTATGTGTCCCATTGATTAACACTAGAAATATAAATATGTAATTGCAAGAACTGCTTCAAAGGTATGAATCATGTGTTTTTAAGTCCAGGGTACAGGTGAAAAACTGCTATTGCATGCTATAGGCTATGACTAACAGGAAAACATAAGTAGTACCGCAGCAACAACAGGAGTAAATAGCGGGGGGAAGGACAAAAGCTAAGGAGAGGTTTATATCTCCTATTTGGTAACAGTGTGTTTATTGGTTGTCTTCTTTTGGGAACAATGAAAGTGTTGATGGGCTGTGGACTTTGGGCATTATACATGATGCCTAATGAATGCAGGTGGCAGAAGTTATCAGTATTATTGTAAAAGATAAATTTTTGCTAAATTCAATTATCTTTTCAAAGTAATTATTTTGTAGATTTATTTAAATGTATATGTAGTTGTGTAATCTGTAAGCAAAGTCAGATTAACTCATTTTGTTGCTTATTACCCTGGGTAGGAATTCTAGTATAATGTTGAATGAAAGTCATGAGAAAAGCAATTTTTCTTTACTCTCATTTTTAGGCAGAATGTATTCCTTTCTTTACCACTGAGTATGATGTTGGCTGTACATTGTTCATAGATGTACATTATGAGGTTAAGGAAGTTTTCTTCTATTCCTAATTAGTGAAAGTTTTCAATATGAATGGATGTTGAAGTATATCAAATGATGTAACATCTCTTATTCCTTATATTGATGATTAGTGTTTAGGTGCCAGCAATTTCATAATTGTTTTCATATTTTTATCTCAACAATTTTTCTACTTCTTTTTCCACTTTAGCTTGTTTCCTCTCTTTTTTTTTATTACTTTTTCCTCTGCTTATTTGGGGTTCAGCTTTTCTTCATTTTCTACCTTCCTAATATATGAATTTAATTAGTTTTAAATCATTCTTTTCTTTAAAGATATTGTTTTAAAGTATACATTTCCCACTAGACTCCATTTTAGCTGTATTCCATAAACTTTGATACACTGTGATTATTATCATTGTTATGAGTATTTTCTAATTTACCTTGTGACTTTCTTTTCTTTGAACACAATTAAAGATGTATTTCTTAATTTTCTAATATTGAGGTATGTTCCAGATGTCTTCCTGTTGTTGATTTTTAGTTTAGTTTGATGTAATAAGAGAATATTCTGCATATGATTTAATCTTTTTAATGTTTTGAGACATAGCTACTAGTCCAGAATATGGTCTATCTTGGTGAATGTTTCATCCACACTCCTGAAGAATGCGTATTTTGCAATGTAGAGCTGTAGTGTTCTATAAATTTCAAAGTGATCAATTCGGTTCATAGTTTTTCCAATCTTCTTTATACTTATTGATTTTTTTCTGCTTGTACTATGAATTGCTGATATGAAATGTATTGATGTATTTTATATAATTATGGAATTATCTATTTTTCCTATATATCTCTTAACTTGGCTAAGTTTTTGTATTTGAAAGCACTACTAGGTGCATAAAAATTTAACTTTATCATGTCTTCCTATGCTGCATTGTTTTCAATATCAGAAACTATTCCTTGTATTTTGGCCAAATTTGTGGGTTCTTTTTTGCCCAATCTAATGGCTGTAATTCCATCAAGGCTGTTCCATTACTATGGCTATATCAAAAGTTGACTATGAAACTTGGTGATCTAAATCGATGATGGCGTTTATCTTCATCATGAATCTTACATGTGAACAGGGCTTAATGAAACTCATCACTCCATTTGGATTCAGCAGGGGTGGTTTAAAGGCTAAGGCTAGTATCACTCAAAGTCTTTCTCACTTACATCTCTGGAAATTGATGCTGGCTATGTGCTGATTTCTCAGTTAGGATCTTAACCATCTGTGTGGCTCAACATTTTTTCAACATTGTGGCTGCATTTTGTAATCAAATGTCTTACAAAAGATAGAGACAGGCTAAAACTTTATCACCACTTAAAAGCTAGATTTAGAAATCACTCCATATTAATTCAATCATATTCACAGCATTACACCTCATGCAAACAATTGGAAAGTAGACTCCACTCTTTAATGGATCATGGCAACTTTCTGTAAGAGCATGTAGGACCATAGTATTGCTATGGCCATTTTTTTCAAAATATAATATGCCATTATGGTTTAATAAATTATTTTATAGATGTACTCTATATGTATAATGAGTTCTATTAATGTGAAGAAACCTAAAATGACTTTTATTAGGAACAAATGTTTTATTTACAATGAAATATTATGCAGGTGTTAAAAATGAGATTGTGCTACATTTCCTTGTATAGAATAATTTCTAGGTGAATAAAATAAGCCCAGAACAGTGTGTGCATTTTTGTTTGTCATGCAAAATGAAAGGTATATAGGTACATATGTACTTGTATATATGTAGACTATCTCTGGTAAAATAGATAAGAAATTTCCAATATAGTAGCCACAGTAAAAGGAAACTGGATGGCAGAAGGACAGAAGTGGAAGTAATACTTTGTTCCTTAATTTTAATTTAATTTTTAAATATTAACTTCTCTAATTTTTGTTCCTTAAAATCTTTCCTTTTCTTATTAATTTTTGTGCATTTTAAATGTTTGACCATCTACAATTTTAATATACTATATAAATTTTTATAAGCTATATAAATTCATGGTGATATAAATGAAAAGAGAGATATTTTGATATCTTATAATGTGGTAAATATTTTTAAAAGGATCTTAAGAAGAAATTCATGAATAATCCAGTACTTCCGGGGGTATTGGAGTGGACTTTAGTAAGGAAGTAGCATTTGACTTGGATATAGTTTTTCCTCTTTTTAGCTCATTTCAATGCTGTGATGGTTAGGTTCATGCATCAACTTGGCCAGGTGATGGTGCCCAATTGTTTGATCAAGCAAGCACTGGCCTATATGTTACTGTGAGGACATTTTATTAACTTAAATTATCAGTCAAGTGATTACATCTACAATCAACTAGGGGGTGTATCATCCCCAAGGAGAGATTTTAATCCAATCTGTTGAAGACTTTTAAGGGAGACGTGATAACTTCAGCAGCCAGAAGGGAGAACTTTCACCTCTACTTCAGCTAGCCAGCCTCTCCTTCATAATTCATTGAAGACCTTCATTGGAGTGCCAGCCCGCAGCCTGTCCTAGAGAATTTGGACTCATGCATCCCTACAGTTACATAAGACACTTTTATAAGATCTCATACTATTTACAGATATCTCCTGTTGGTACTGTTTCCTAGAGAATCCTTATTAATACAGCTTTGGTACCCAGAATGGCTCCCGAGAAACAGAAACTTAAAAATGGATTTTTGCAATTGGTATTCTATTCTAATTAGATTCAAAGGCACTAGTGACTCTATTTACAATGATCGAGATGACACTAACAGTCCATGACATGAGTTAGACTTCTGTTCACTTCTCCTAGAATTCTTCTGCTTGTGCATCTAAAAAAATTAGTAGACTCCCCATATAGTTTACTTTTAGATACCCCATGATCTACTAGCCCATGTCACAAGTCTCAGATTATTTTGACTGCTGCTTTGAGTCTGCTGTCCATTATAGTGGCCATGCCCACCTTGTCTTTGGTGATTATCTGTCACCGCATGGCTTTTGCCAACATGGAATTCAAACACCCTCATTCTGTTTAATGATCCTAGCTCAGTGACAATGGTTTCCACAGTAATATTTGAGCTGCAGATAAGGGCAACTACACAACTCTTCAGGGATGGTGGAGATAGTCTCCTGAATTTATTTCTCAAGGTTCTGGTGAAAGATGTGTCCTCTGGATATTCCTGGGGTGTGTGAGCAGGTCTTCCATGATAAATCTACTCTAACATTCCCATCTCTTTAAGCCCCTGGATTCACTCATCTACATTATGCCAGAGTAGTTCTGGCAATTCAACCTCAAGTAATGTCAGTCACCTTTTGATCCATGTTTCAGCCAGTCACACAAACAAACTATATTACCTTTTCTAACCCCTCAAGCTACAACATTGCAATTAGAATCTCATTAAGGTTAATTTCATTAGATGGAGAGAGCAGACTCCTCTGAGGGGAATGGAGGCTGGGAAGGTGTTTCCTCAAGGCAGGTTGGAGGTTGGGAAGCTCTTTCCTCAGGGCAGTCTATTACAGGTCTGTCTAGTAAAGGCTCAGCAGATTCCAGGGATCCTGTTTCCCATCACCATCATTATCAAGCCATATATCACCAGGGCAATGGAATGCCCTGAGGTTATTGGCTTGAAAGGTACTTCTATTTCTTTTCATGACCCACCCCCACCACCTGACATGGAAGAAGCATGATTGGAAAACTGGTGACAAAGCTTTCTGGAGAAAAGGTATGTGGCTAGACCTTTCTGAGTGGGCAATAAACTTGAAGATATTTTTGTCCCATGTGAATGCTCAACAGAGGGTGACTTCTGCAGAGTAAGGCTTGAATAATCAAGCGGGTAAGATCTTGATAAGACCACTCTTTTGATACCAGTCCACCTTTTTCCCCAGCCACTACTGTCATTGCCTAATGGGCTTATGAACAAAGTGGTCATGGTGGCAGGGATGGAGATATTCCATGGGCTCAGCAAAATGGACTTCCACTCACAAAGGCCAACCAGACTGTAGTCACTGATGAATGTCCAGTATGACAGTAGCAGAGACCCACACTCAGTTCTTGATATGGCACCATTCCCCAAGGTGATCAGCTTGATACCTGGTGGCATGTTGATTATATTGGACCACATCCATCATGGGAGGGGCAATTATTTGTTTTAACTGGAATAGACACACACTCCAGACATTGGTTTGCCTTCCTTGCACAAAGTGCTTCTGCCAAAACTACCATCCAAGGACTTAGAATGTCTTATCCACTGTCATGGTATTCCACACAACATTGCTTCTGATCAAGGAACCCACTTCACAACAAATGAAGTGCAGGAATAGGCAGATGCTCAAAGAATTCTCTGGTCTTACCATGTTCCATCATGCAGAGGCAACTGGTTTGATAGAATGGTGGAATGGCCTTTTGTAGACTCAACTACAGTGCCAACTAAGTGGCAATTCCTTGCAGGGCTGGAGTAATGTTCTCCAGGATGCTGTATATGCCCTGAATCAGATTACACTCAAAGGTGCTGTTTCACTTATAGCCAGGATTCATGGGTCCAGGATTCAAAGGGTAGTAATGGGAGTGGCATCACTCATTATCACCCCTGGTGATCCACTAGAAAAACGTTTACTTCCTGTCCCTGAAACCTTAAGCTTTGTGGGTCTATAGGTCTCAGTTCCAAAAAGATGAGTACTCCAACCAAGAGACACAGCAACGATTCCATTGAACTGGAAGTTAAGGCTGCCACCTGGCCACTTAGGACTTCCCATGCCTCTGAATCAACAGGCAAAGAAGGGTGTTACTGCACTAGCTGGAGTATCAAGGGGAAATATGACTTCAACTAAAATGGAGGTAAAGTACAGTTTTTTCTGGAATAGAGCTGATCCCCTATGGCATCTCTTAGTACTACCATGTACTCTGATTAAAGTCTAGAAAACTGTAACTACCTAATCCAGGCAGGATTACCAATGGCTCAAGAACTTCAGGAATGAAAGTTTGATTTACCCTGTCAGGCAAAGAACCATAGACAGCTTAAGTGCTTCCTGAGGGTAAAGGGAATATGGAATCGGTAGTGGAAGAAGGTAGTGATAAATACGAACTCTGACCACAAGATCAGTTACCAGAAATGTGGACTGTAATGGTATGAATACTTCTTTCTTACTTTGCTATGAGTATGTTTGCATTTGTATGTAAAACAAAAATTTTATTTTTTTCTCTATCTTTTCTCTGATATTATGGAAAAAAGGTTGTAGTGTTCATGCAATAGTATTTAAGTTAGAGAATATCAAGTTTAAGAGTGACCATTACCCAAGGACTTGCACCCTATTATAGAGAAATTTAGTGCATTTCTGGTTGTATTCAGGACAATATATGCTAGGTGAAACACGTGTGATTTTGGCTTTTAATTAAATATTAAATATGTTTTAGGGTGATGTGTATAGCTACCCAATTGACAAGGGATGGACTGTGATGGTTAGTTACATGTGTCAACTTGGTCAGGTGATGGTGCCCAGTTATCTGGTTGGGCAAGTACTGGCTTAGTTATTACTATGAGGACATTTCATGGACTTACATCATCAGCCAGGTGATTGCATCTATGGCTGATTTAATCTACAATCAAATAAGGAAAGTCTCTTCTGCAATGAGAGATATTTAATCTAATCTGTTGAAGGTTTTAAAGGGAGAATTGATGACTTCAGCAGTCAGAAGAGAGAACTGTCATCTCTACTTCAGCCAGCCAGCCTCTCCTGGGGAATTCATTGATGACTTTCATTGGCATGCCAGCTTGCAGCCTGCCCTAGGGAATTTGGACTCATGGATCCCCACAGTTGTATGAGACACTTTTGTGAAATATCATGCTATTTACAAATATCTCTTGTTGGTTTTGTGTCCCTATAGAACCCTAATACAAATGAGCATCTATTTATTTCAGTAATTTCATAATTGACATTTCTTTTAGATTATTGTAGAATGACTGCATACCAACTTCTTCATTTTATCTCTTGATTCTTGGTTGTCAGAACTGGTCCTGCATTCACTTGCACTATAATTGAGATATAAACATAGGACATCCAGATTAAAAATGGGAAGAGAGGCAATTCATTTATACCTGTTTGATCTTTCTAAGGAAAATAGTATTAAAGTTTATATGTATTTATTTATATTTTATTCCTCTCCTCAAGATGTTACAGCCACAATAAAAAAAAAAAACTTTTAAAAAGACCATAATTGAGCCAAATGCCTTGACATAGATTGCTATGAGTGGAACTTGGGTAACTAATTATATCCTTCACTTCTCCTATGTAGGTAAAGTCTCTCTCTCTCTCTCTCTGTCTCTCTCTCTCTCTCTCACTCGCTCTCTCTCCATATATATATGTATCCAATTGTGGGTATAAAATTTTGATTAGATGGAGATGTGACTCCACCCATTACAAGTGGATCTTGATTCATTTACTGTAGTCCTTTAAAAGAAGAATTATTTTGGAGAGAATTCAGAACTGACAGAAACTTCAGAGCAGACACAAACTTCAGAGCAGAGCTGACACAGATGCTGACACTTGGAAAACAGAGGCACAGATGTTTGGAGATACCTGGAGCCCAGAAAATGTTGCCATGAGATGCTAAGCAAGCCAGAACCTAGAGAGTACCAAGGGAAGCCAAGAAATGAAGTCTAACCTTAGAGAAGCAAAGTGAGTAACTCCCACATGAACCCCCACATGAACATGAAGGCAATGGAGCCCTGGAGCAAGGGTCCAACAGATGGCAGTCACATGACTACTCGGCTGACAGAGGTGTTCCTGACTCATTAACTTTCCTTGAATTAAGTTATCTCTCACTGGATGCCTTAGTTCAGACATTTTTAGAAGCTTAGGACTGTAAATTTGCAACTCATTAAATTCCCCTTTTTAAAAGCAATTCTAGTTCTGGTATATGGCTTTCCAGCAGTGATACAAATTAATATCCTTACTATTGATATGATTATTTGATCATATCTGGAGATTGTAAATACCTATTTTGGTAAGCAAGAGAATTGGTTCCTGAACCTGAAACTCAATATTATAATGACAAATAAAAGACTTTTTATATCTGAGCTCTCACAGAAAATTCAATATCTTCATATTCATTCCTGAACAGTGGTAGTATTTTATAGTATTTTATTACAATAAAACAACCTACTAGTGAATTTTATAACATGGGTTAAAGATGCATCATTTACACTGTAACTATTTCACAGGTGATCTATGATTATCCCTTTCTAGTTAGTCACTATTTAAAGAATCATGCCATTCATTCTAGGAGTGTATTTGAGAAGATGTTGCTGAAATTAGTACTTAGTAATTAGAATATGTTACAAAAAGAGTACTAATTTTCAGCCATTGAAATTTAAGACTTCTTAAGTCTCTTGCTGAGGGTACTTTATTCCATTCCTAAGATACTGTTGCTGCCTTGACAAATAACCTGTAAGCAGATTTTGAAAAATGAATGTTAGAGTTTTAAGAGATTGCTGTCAGTGGAAGTCTTAAGCATAACACTATGTCAGATGATAATTTTCCTTTTCTTAAAATTCTTTGTATTATAAATGGTAAAAATCAAACTTTATATAGAAAGAAACTCTAAATACTTGCTTTGTTACATAGTATGTGACATGGTACAATAGCATTTGTGGGTAGATTGTAATAAATAAGAGATGTCTTTTGTCAATCCTAGGGAAATAAATAAAAGAAATAAAAATGAGGTTAAATAATAAACCACAAGCTTTGAAAAAATAAAATCATACAAATTATTAACAAAGAAAAGATGAACCAAATAAAATACAACTACCAATGTGAAGTCTTAGACTTAAATCTAAGCATGCCAATAATCACATTAAATTAAAATATATTAAATATTCCAATTAAAAGGCAAATATCACAAGACAGCTTAAAAGAAGTCATGGTAAAAAATTACTAAATATTTAAAGACTACATAAAATCACTTCTAAATATCCCATGAGACAAAGAAAAACACAAAAACAAATTAAATCATATTTTGAATTAAAGAAAATTAAAACACAATACATCAAACTCTGTGGCATGTTACTTATAGGGATATTGCTTATAGGGATATTTAGAATACAGTTGTCATTATTAGAAAACAAGAACTATCTCAACTCAATAAACATAGTTTCTACCTTAAGAAATTAGAAAAAAAAATCCAAATTAAACATAAGAAAGAAAATGGTAAAGATCAAGGAGGAAATCAAAGAAATAGAAAACAGAAAATAGTACGAAAAAAACAAAGAAACTGGTGGCTTGGGAAACTCAATAAAATTATTAACTGCTAACCATACTGAATCAGAAAAAAGGAAGATGCAAATTACCAATATTTCTAATATTATGCAGGTACTATAATTTAATGAAGGAACAGTATTAAAATCATACGTCAAAATTTCAACAACTTTGCTGAATGGACTAATTCCTTGATGTACAACAATGCAAAAACTGTCAAAGTTCACTCAAAAAAAATCAATAATCTTGATATCCCTATACCTATTAAAGAAATAAAATGACTAGTTAAAAAATGTCCTTTCAAGAAATTTTAGGTCCACATGGCTTACTCATCAATTTTATGAAATATGAGCAAGCAATAATGCCTAATTAACACAAAAATCTTCCAGAAAAATTAAGAGAAGATACTTTGCAACTCATTCTATGAGGCTAACTTTACCTTAATAACAAAAAAAAGACCAAAAAAGAATTATAAGAAAATTTTAGAGTGATATCCCCCATGAACATAGATGCAAAAATTATAAAGAAAATTTTGAGATCAAATAAAATCCAATAATATATAAAATGATAATGCATCATTTCTCAGTGGGATTATCTGAGGAATGCAATTTGATTTTCAAAAGTCAATGAAACTTATATTTGAAAACTAAAAAGGAAATTCATGTGATCAACTCAGTTGATGCAATAAAACTATTTGACAAAATCTAGATTTCATTCTTGAAAATAACTCTCAATATCTACTAATGGAAAATCACTTCTTCAACTAATAAAGAATGCCTTTGATAAACCTATGCTTAAAGTTACACTTAATGGCAAAAGAGGAATGATTCCCTCTAACTTCAGAAAAATATACAAGATGTCTACCGTCACACTTCTATTCAACTTTGTACTGAAAGTTTTAAAAGCATGTGCTGGTTTGAAAATATTATGTACCCCAGAAAAGCCATATTTTAATCCTGATCCTATCTTGTGGGAGCAGCTTTTTCTTTGAATCCTGAATCAATATTGTAGGATGATAACTTTTGATTAGATTATCTCCACAAAGTTGTGATGTGCCCAGTTGTGGGTGTGACCTATGATTAGACACAAATGTGACTCCTCCACCCATTCCAGATGGTTCTTGATTAATTTACTGGAATCCTTTAAAAGAGGAAGCATTTTGGAGAGAGTCAGAAATGACAGAAAAAACAGAGTCAACAGGGAGAGAGCTGACAGAAACTTCAGAGCAGAGCTGACATAGATGCTGACACATGGAGAACAGAGAAACAGATATTTGGAGATGCTTGGAGCCAAGTAGACATGGTCGTGAGATGTTAAATAAGCAGAACCTGGAGACAGCCAAGGGAAGTCAAGAGATGGAAGCCAGCCCCAGAGAATCAATGTGAGGACCCCACAGGAACAGATGCTGAAAGCAAAGGCGCTCAGGAGCAAGGGACAGCAGATGCCAGCCACGTGACTTCCTTCTGACAGAGATGTTACAGACCAGTGGACATTTCTTGAGTGAATATAACCTCTTATTAGTGCCTTAATTTGGACAATTTCACTTCCTTAAATCTGTAAAGTTCTAACTTATTAAATTCCCTTTTTAAAAAGCTGTTCCAGTTCTGATATATTGTGTTCCAGCAGCTTGCAAACTAACACAAATGAAATAAGGTAAAAAAAAAAATTGACAAAAGTGTTTGAATGAGTAAAGGAATTCTAGTAGTAGAAACTTTAATGGAATCTGCACAAAAGCTACTAAAAATAATAAGGGAGTTTAGCTAGAATTCAGGATACAGGATTGATATTACAAACATTGCCTGTATATTCATAGCCTTGGAACAAAACTTAGAAGTTGAAATTAATAAAACAATGCCATGTAAATAGCATTAAATTATGAAATAGAGAAAAATCTGACAAAATATGTGCAAATATTGTGAAAAATGTAATATGTTGCTGAGAAAAGGTCTAGATAAACTGAGGTATCTTTTGTTCATGGGTCAGGAGATAAAGTACAAGATGTTATCTCAAAACTCCCCCAAACTGATCTACAGGTACAATGAAATCTCATACAAAATCCTGGCAGACTTTGCTGTAAATATTTACAAATCCATATAAAAACACAAATGACATGACTAGCCAGGCAACTTTAAATGAAAATAATAAAGTTAGAGGAATAGGATTGCCTAATTTCAAGATTTGTTTTATATTTACATCCATCAAGACAGTGTAGTATTGCATAAGCACACAATCACACAATACACACACACACATATACAGAACAAGGGATTAGAATAGCATCAAGAAATAGGAGACCATTAATATTGACAAACCTGCTAAGCTAATTTAGTGAAGAAATGATTGACTCTGAATAAATGATGTTGGAGCACTTATATATCGATATATGCCAAAATGTGAATTTAGATCTATAGATTACACTTTATTTTAAAAATAAGTCACAGTGAACAAAAATGTTTTTTGTTTACAGGTTTGATTTAAGGCCAAGCAAATCAAAGTGATGGAAGATAATCCATTTATTCTTGGGGACAGCTATGAAGTTTGTTGCATTTTTTTTTTCCTGAGAGATCCCTGAACTCAAGAAACACCTTAAAAAGCCAAGGATAACTTTGTACACTCTGCTTAATTTTTCTGTAAACCTACAACTGTTCTAATAAAAATTAATGTGCATGAATCTAACAACAAAGTATCAAAATACTTGAGACAAAAGATAATAGAACTGCAAATGTAAATAGACAAATGCACTATTATATTTGGAGACTTCACATTTCAATGCATAAATCATTAAGGATATTTTTTTAACTGAAGAGGAACATCAAGAAAAAAAAACAGTGGAAATTAGTTCTAGTTAGAGAGTATTACAGGTTTCTTATAATTTTTGGAATGCATTAGTAATTCAGAATCTAATTATGATTTGGTCATCATATAGTAGTTAGATCAGTTAGAGAGCCCTAGAGGCCAAGAGTGTAAAGACAGCCTCTTGCTTCAGGAATTTGTTGAAAATTATTGTTCCATCAGATAACTTGATAATAGAGGGAAATTTTGAAATACTTCATGATGAAAAAACACTTTTAATCTGTTTCCTGATGAGTAACTGGCAAAGGTCAGGCCATGTAAAGAAGCTATAATAGCTCATTCTTCTCCATATACGTCCCTCCAACAAGTTTTAAAATGCTATTTAATACCACAGATTTCCTCAAATATGATGTAGTGCAAATTATTTATAGGTATGGCTTCTGATATAACCAGTACTGCAAACCGAGATTGGACTCATAAAATAACAACAAAAGTTAGGTGATTTGAACACAAATGAATTTTATTCATTGTTTTAGTTTGCTAATGCTGCCAGAAATGCAATATGCCAGAAATGGGTTGTGTAATGGTCAGGTTCAATTAACCTGGGCAGATGGTGGTGCCCAGTTGTCTGGTCAAGCAAGCCCTGGCTTATCTGTTGCTGGAAAGACATTTCATGGACTAAATCATGAGCACGTTGCTTGCATCCATGGCTAATTACATCTGCAGTCAGCCAAGGGGAGTGTCTTCTGCAATGAGCGACACTTAATCTAATCACACAAGACTTTTAAGGAGAATTCAAAAGAGACTATTTCTCTTCCCACTTCAGCCAGCCAGCTTCTCCTGGGAATTCGTTGAGGACCTTCATTGGAGCTCGCAGCCTGCCCTATAGGTTTTGGATTTTTACATCCCCACAGCTGCATGAGAAACTTTTATAAATCTCATATTTACAGATATATCCTGTTGGTTCTGTTTCTCTAGAGAACCCTGAAAGGTTGGCTTTTATAAAGAGAATTTATTAAGTTAAAAGTTTACAGTTCTAAGGCCTTAAAAATGTCCAAATTATGGATCCAGGGAAAGATCCCTTGACTCATGAAAGGCTGTTGGGTCCAGAACACCTCTGTCAGCTGGGAAGACTCTTGGCTGCTGTCCCCTGGTCCTTTAGCTCCTGGTTTCAAACAGCTTCCCTGAGGGCATTTTCTTTCTGCATCTATAAATGTTTCTGACTGTGACTGCTCTGAAGCAACTCCAAAGTGTTCTGCCTTTTAAAAGACTCCAGTAAAGTAATCAAGATGTCTTAAATAGGTGGAGTCACATCTTCATCTAATCAAAAAGCCATACCCGCAATTGGGTACACCACATCTCATGGAAGTAATCTCATCAAAGGTTAGACGCACAATGGCCAATCTCTATGGTTATAATCTAATAAAAGGTTTCCACCCTAAACAATAGTAAATCAGGATTAGAGGAACGTGGCTTTTCTGGGATATATAACAATTTCAAACCAGCACAGTCATAAATCTTCAGAATATAGAGGACTGGCAATAATATGATGAAAAATCATGCAGGAACCTCATTAAAATATATATAAGCCATTGGCTTACTTTAGCAGCTAAAATGCTTAATGCCATGTTTCATACTCAGTAATAGAGTAACTCGTATATAGTCAATTTCTCAAAGTTATATAATCAACAATATAATTTTAGTAACTGGAAATTACTCAGGTGGAAACTAAAGTTTTAATTATGAATTTTCCATTTTTCAATAGGTTTACTCAATCCCCATGCACAATTTAATATGCTATGTCTCTCAACCTAGCATATTCCAGAATCTAAGGAGTATATTTTGAAAATCACACTTAAAAAAGGAAGACTCACTATACTTTTCTTAGGTAATACATTCTGGCTTATTTGATTTTATTTAATGTGTTTATTCTTAATAACATTAAATATAAAAGAGCCACCATTTATTTAATGCCCACCTATTTCACAAAATCAAACTTGATCAACACAATTAAAAAGTAGATATTAAGGAGTCCATTTAGGAGTCCATTTAATCTCTAGATAGGCAGTTGACTGCCCACCCTTTCCCATTTTTTTTAGTCTGAAATCAGTACTAAGGGTCAAGTCATTAATCAGAAAATTGAGCCTCAGGTCAATAACGAACAAGTTTCATAAGCTATTTAAACCTATCAGCACAACAGAAAAATCAGTGCAGCACAGATGAACCCGTGAAACTGACTAGGATGTAAATTCTCTTCGGAAAACTTATAATTTTCTTTTTTGTTGCACATTGTTGTATCCCAAGTGTCTAGAATAATCCCTGACCAATAAGATGTGGTCAATAAATATTTGTTGAATATAGAGGGAAGGAGGGTGTGGGGGGGGAGAGAGAGGGAGAAAGAGAGAGAGATGCATCGAGGAAACACACTTAAACAATATAGAAATGGCACCTCCCAACTGTCATTCAATACATGTCAGGTAGAAACTGACAAATAACATTAATATCACTAATTAGGTCATTTCAAAAATCACTCCTGCTCTGTGCTTTTGGGTAGCATTAAGGAATCACTGCCTTATAGTAGGAAATATATGAATTTAATAATCTGGAGATGTAATTTTGAAACTTAGTTCGACATATAATTGTGTTACTACAATGCAGTCAGGGTATATATACATATTCTCTCACTATTGGTTTTATTGTCCTGTTACATGGTAACACATGAAATAATTTTTGATTGAATGAATTTTAAAATTCATAATTTCAAAATATTTACTATTTACACATCCTGTGAAACAGCTTAGCAAAAGTGCATGTTGTTTATGTAAATTATTTGGCCCCTTTACATTTTAAGTTAGAGGACGTCTTCTGATCAATGATAATATTGGTTTGAATAAATCAATTTCTCTAGGCCTCCTTTGTTTCTCACAAAGCATACCTGAAATTTACTGGCCTCAGCATCCTAAAGAAATTTAGGGCAGCCTGAAATCATGGAACTTAGAAACATGGTTTGCTGTGTTTTATTGTATTTTATGATATTGAGTATGGATAGATGGGAGAGTGTTGCTGCAGGAATTTAATACTCCAGGAGCTATATTTCGAGTCAAAAATGGGATCAATTTTATTCCTTTTATGCCACTTCATCTGAACATAACTTCTAGGTTCTAAAATCATATTTTCTTACTGTACCAGAATTTAATGATCTTGTCATACATATAAAATGAACGTATAGTGTTATGTGACCTACCTTCTATCATATTTTATATTTTGTCATCTGCTCCATGACCTACCATAATTTGTCATTTGTTTGGGGTAACTTAATCATAACTATCTTCTAATTTTGTACAGGTGTATACTGTTACATCCATCAAAAATACATTCATATTCCATATTTTAAAATCATACAACATGATTCATCAAAATTTATGAAAGTAAACCATATGAAATAGCCTATTGTCTGATTTCTATTGAATGGTTTAGGTATAAATTTTTGGCTCCTAAAGACAAATCAGGTGGAATGCCTTAGGTGAAAACAAGGTGCAAATGGAGTTCTTTCTTTTCTCTCTTCCTCCTTCCTTTCTTCCCTTTCTCCATCCCTCTTTCTCTTTTTTCTTTCATTCTCATTCTCGGTCTCTCTCTTTCTTCTCTTTACTTATTTTTTATAGCCAATCATTACTGGCTCTGCATTATATTTTTGTTTCTTAAAAGCCATGCTTCAGTAACGAAGTCTAAAATGTTTCCTCTTTTATATATATTCCAATCAGATATATTTAGAATTCCTCCCTTCAACCACAATTAATGCCTATTGATTTGGAGGATGCCTTAGTTTACAATTTCCAAAGTATATGTTTTGTTCATAAAGAAATAAACTATATATTAGATCTTGAGGACTGTTTTGGTGTTTCCAAAAATGAACATAAGTAGGTATCACTAAGCTATAGGAGCTAATAATAGAATGTCATAGAAAACGACACTAGTCTCATTTATAGCCACATAGCAAAAATATCTGTGATGCTAGGTATCAGGGTTTACAGACCTAATTATTTTGTGTGTTCTTGGTCCCTCTCAATAGATTAGTATACTTAGTGATAAAATAATGGTAGAAATCACCTTTGATTGGCCCCTGCTTCCAAAAAGCTTCTTGAAATTAATAGGAGACTGTTGGAATTCTTGCACTTTTTAGTTGCAACCATATCTGAGTGATCATAAAGCAAACACACCATAGCAAAGTGATCATAAAACAATAAATTTTTTAAGTAGGAACCAACTTTCTGAATTATTCCTCTGAAAGTTATACTCAATTAGTCCATTCCATCCAGATTCATATCTGACTAGAAGTTGGCTCAGGTGTTTGATTTATTGGTCTGAATTTATATCAGTATTCTTTGAAACTAATCATGGATCTTCTCTTTCTCTACCTATTGCTTATCCTTTGTAGCCCATGTGTTCAAAGACAAACTGAACTTTAGAAAGCAAAAGGACTAAAACAAAGTGCTACCACACAAGCACCAATTATGAGGTCTGAATAATAGTTACTAGCACCATCTCCATTTTCTAGCACCATTTTCACTTTTGGATCACGTAATAGAGGAGTTTTCATCTCCTACTACGTCTTTTTTGAAACTCCCCCATACTCTTCAGCTCTAGACCATGGGGTACTAGTGCCAGGGTCTTGCCTGGTGAGGAGAATATTCAGAGGAAGGAGCCAGGAGACAATGACGAACATACACTTTTACCTAATATATTTTCTTTACTGCCTTAATAGCCTACTCCTTTGTATTCTAGAACCCAGAGAAATAATCAGAACTCCCAGCTTGTTTCTTTCATAAGGAGAAAGCAGGCAGTGAGACGCCAAGCTGCAGCTTGACTATCCTTTTTTCTGTTCCTATTTTTTCTACAGGTTGACCCTCTCTAGGTAGTTCATGCTTTCTGACTGATCCATTGATGGAGAGTTAGACACAGAAAATTGTTAAAATCATAATGAAATGAGGAATATAAGCATGTTCTCAGTTTTAAAAATTCCATAACATTCAGTAAAATATAAATCACACATACACACTTCTAGCAAAATAAGCAAAGCAAGCCACTATACTTTGGTAAAGCTACAGAAACTACAGAAAAATGCAAACACTAAGGGTGAAAAAAATGAAACGTCATTGAAAACACTGTAATATATTGTCTAATTATCAAACCTAAATGTTTTTCTGACATTTATATAAAGGCAATTATTCATTGGCATTTTAGAAGAATTCACTTCAGCAATGCATATAATTTATTGCATAATTTGAAAATGTATACATTGAGATAAAATATATTCATAACAATCATTTAATTTAATCTGACTTGGCAAAACTAGGCATCAGTATTCTAACATCATAAAGTGTAAGAAATTCAACAATTCCCCTCACAATCCTCTGGTAGAAAAATCATTATTCCTATCATGTAACCCAGGTGAAAAAACTTACAGATTTAATGCCTCGGCTAATGATATACAGAAAGACAGTTAAGGCAGGGGTCAACAATCAGAATTTATTTGGAGATGTCACTTTCATACTGCTGTTTCACATTGACCCCTGAAACAAAATCAATTATATGGAGCTTACTGGCTTAGGGAATGTCAATGCAATGCAGTTTAATTCATCATTAAACCTGCACTGTCTATTTTAACAGTCTGTTGTTTACTGCGAATAGTGATGCAGAGTAAGAACCACATCTGGAGGGTGAATGAAGGTTTATTTATTGGGAAGTCTACTAGTCATTAGTGACATTCTCACAAACTGATTTCTTAACAACAAATACATTTTTTAAAAAAAGATTTAAATTTCTGGAATGACATTGAAGCAGAAAGTAAAAGAGGTACTAATTCCATCCTACCAAATGTAGAGTGTTATTCCATTAAAACACTCAGAGAAATAGCTGTTTCAATAAAGAATAATGGATACAACAACAGCTGAACTAACAGTAAGAAGTAACTAGTTTTTCAAATTACAGACAATTTACTACTGTCCGACAAAAGAAGGCATAAAATTTTGGGGGGTGGAAGCATTGTTTTCTTCTTTAAAAATACATGTAGGAAGTGGGATCTATCCAGTGAGTTCTCTTATAGAGAAGAAACTATGATGACGAGCAGTGCATTTAACTAAAAATATTGGCTAAAGACATAAAAATGCTCTCAATGAATATTTCTTAAATTTCTACAAAACAAATATTAAAGTTAACTTCTAGTTTACTGAGATCATTCTAGTGAGAACTAAAACCATCTAAAAGGATGGTTAAGAGTTCCTGTAGGCATCGTTCTAAGATAACAGAATTCTTAAGCAGATATTTTATAGGTGCTGGATTGAAATAATTTCATAATTTCATTTGATAGCAGTAATTGCTCAAACATTGTATTCTGCGAGTTAAAGTGAAATGATATATGCTATACATCATAGAAGAGGGAAGAAATAGAGAAGGACTTCTGCGGAGAAGACCATGAAGGTATGTATTGCATAGCTCCATGTACTACCATTCATTTATGCAGGAAGATGGAATTAGGCCCTGGGACAGGGCAGCATTTAATTTAATTATTATAAAATTGACCCTTTAAATATAAGAGCTCTAGTGTGACTCTCCTTTATTTCATACTGCAGAATATCCTTTCCATCTTTCTGTACTTGTTCTAGTTAGTTCCTTGGATTTATTTTCCAGTACTCTGAGTTCTTTTCTCCTCTCTTTTAAACTTTTCCTTAATCTCTCCATTCCATTTTTTATTTTTCTTTCAATAACTATGCTTTTTAAAAAAAATGTAGACAGGCTATTCATTTCTTCCAAACATTTTGTCATTTTCTATGGTTTTTATTTCCTTTCGTTATGGTTTTATTTCCGATTTATTTGTTTACACATTTTATGCAAATTAATTTTATAGACATTTTTAGAGTGCTCTGTCATCTTAAGTTGTTTTGTTTGTTATTGTTCCCATTTGTCCTTACTGGCATCTTTCCTTATGGATGATTGTTGTCTTGGATATTTGTTCTGTATTTTATGAAATCCAATCATCTTCAAGTGTTAGGGTGTGTTCTAGTTTGTAAACTGTTCGAATGTGATACTCCAGAAACAGAACAGCTTTTAAAAGGGCGAGTTTATTAGGTTGCAAGTTTACATGTTCTAAGGTTGTGAAAATGTCCAAAT
This sequence comes from Myrmecophaga tridactyla, assembly GCA_004026745.1. Classification (NCBI taxonomy): domain Eukaryota; kingdom Metazoa; phylum Chordata; class Mammalia; order Pilosa; family Myrmecophagidae; genus Myrmecophaga; species Myrmecophaga tridactyla. The sequence goes on from PVIY010011625.1 coordinate 40,073, forward strand.
TAAAGCAAGGTTATAGAAATGTCCAATCCAATGCATCCAGGGAAAGATACCTCGGTTTAAGAAGGCCGATGATGTTCAGGAATTCTCTCTCAATTGGAAAAGCATGTGGCAGACCTGGTAACATCTTCTAGCTTTATCTAGAAGCTTCTTCTTTCATGAAACTCCCCCAGGGGCATTTTCCTTCTTCATCTGCAAAGGTCTCTGGCTGCATGGACACTTAAGCTTTTTCTAAAATTGTTCCCTCTTAAAGAGCTCCAGCAAGTAACTCCACCTTGAACGGGTGAAGGCACACCTCGATGGAAACCATCTAATCAAAAGTTACCACTCTCAGTTGGGTGGGTCAGATCTCCATGGAAACAATCAAAAAGCTCCCACCCAGCAATGCTGGATGAAGATTAAAGGATATGGATTTTCTAGGGTCCACAATAGAGTCAAACCGACACAGGGTGTGTGTTGTTTTTTACTCTTGGAGTGCCTGCGTTGCCTACAGAGCAATGAGTGGTGCTGAACTTTTGGGAAGAAGGCTGCAGTGACTTCACTGTTGATAGACCAGAATTTGAACTTGTTTCTTTTTTCCTGGGATCCAACTACATGCAGTCAGTCCGAATTTTGAATCCTTCATTTGTACATGGAAAAATGTTAAAGAATTATAGGTTTTATAGGAGATATTTTTCCATCTCTTAGCACCCAGGTATAGGCAGATTTTCTGCTGCTTTCCTGATAACATGTGTAGAAATGTTCTGCTCTAATTCTCATAAAGCACATCTTCATGAATTATCGTTTTTTGCAATGATCTTGGTTCTAGCTTCCAACCTTATTTAATCCAAGGTGACATAACCAATCCTCTGTGCACACTCTACTAAACACTTTAGCAATTAGCTTGGTAGGGCTTATATAAAGGATGGATATGTATCCCCTCTTCCAGCTAATTCATGGGATTCAATTTTCCTGATTTTAATAATCATATATTTTTCTAGCACCTAGGATTTATTTTTAGCTTGGCAGTATATTCTAAAATAAGAAAACGTGTATCTGCATGTGTTTGGCTCAGCATGTTTTTTATATGAAAACACCTTCAGAACTGTTTTTCATGCTTTCAGGGTATTTCTCTAAGACAGCCTTTGTGTCTTTCTCCCTGGATCACACATTACTCTTCTGCCTACTGAATTTTCCTTCTGCTTAATTTCATAGTCATCAGGTTATGACTTCACATGTACATGTTTTCATATTTCTTATTTTTGGGTGAAACTGCAAATTGTTTATTCATATTGTTGATAGGAATATTAGAGATCATGTATTTCAACTTCATTCTGTTAAGAATTAAAGAAGTTCAGGCCTAGAAAAGTCAAGTCATTTCCTCAAGGTCATTCAGCATGATACATGTGGCACAATCTCATTAAAATAACCTATGATTCGGCAAATAAGTAACTTCTTGATTGTTTACGAAACGCCTTCTATTAACAAAAGTGAGGAAATGCTCCACTGCTCCATTGAAGTAGCACCAAAATTGCCATCTGTGCTCTGCAAATAAAGGTCTTCATTAAATTGAACTAAAGATAGGTGTAAAAGAAATAAAAGTTTTAAATTACGTTAGAAAGTTAACCCAGATTTCTCTTACCTTCATTTGCTTTCATTCAGTAAACTGAAAGTTGGAAAATGCTTGTAACATTCATTATTTTTCTGTTTAGTATTCCTAGATCGTTTGGTTGCATTTAATTAAAATTAAACATAATACCTTGTTTTAAAATATAAATTTTACTAATGTCATAATAACTAGGCCTATTATTATGATATATATTTAAACTATAAAGTCTGTTTGATTAAGTAGATTTCTAGTTTCCATCCTAGCCTGTCTTAGTTTGCCAGCCTGTTGTGACAAATATACACCATCAGTTGCTTAAATAACAGGAATTTATTGGTTCATGGTTTTGAGGCTAGACAAAGTCCTACATTCAGATATGGGCAAGATTTGCTTTCTCTCTAAAGACGATAGTGCCCTGGTGCTGGCTATCAGCAATCCAGGCCATTCTTTCCCGTATCTCTGCTTCCCCTCATATGGCAATGTTCTTTTCTTTCCTCACTTCTGTTGCATCTGGATTCTCTTTATAAGGCCTCCAGTAATAGGGTTTAAAACCACCCTCATTCAGTTGGCCATACATTAACTGAAAATAACTTCTTCACGTGGTCCTATTTACAATGGGTTCACACCCACGGGGATGTGGATTAAGAGTAAAAACATGCAGTTTTTGAAGGAATCTACTACCATTTTTTTTTTACATGTTCATTTTTTAAAACCATTGTCCTTCAGAATGAAGTTAAAAATTTCTTAATGTATCCTAACAGGTTAACTGTCTTTAGGCCACTTTTGCCTATCATCATCATCTCTGCAGATCCCAAGTTACCTGCCCAAGTCATCTTCAGGGAACTTTGCACATCTTGTGTGTTCCTGAAGAATCAATATCACTCACATATTCTTGCATTTTTGTGTGTATATATATATACATATATATACATATATATATATATATATACACACATATATATGTATAATTTTCAGAATAAGTGCTTGAGGTTCATTTGGAAAAGTTTGACTTATCCTTGAAACATCAATTCAGATATCACCTGGTTTATGACTATTATAGACCCATCCCAGGTGGTGGTGATACCTGAAGAGAAAATGAAGCATATTTTGAGGCCCCAAGCTATATTGGAATCCTCATAATCCTCATTTAATTATCACAACAGCAGTGTGAATGTGCATGTTGGCCTTTGAGTGCTAAAGATAACACCTTTCTTAATTACATGAAAGACAGCCAGCTAGGGGCCAATGTCTGCAAACCCCTGAGCTGCTGAATTACTTACTTGGCATGGTGTGTCTTGATTACCAAAGTTTGGTGGCCCATTCACAAAGACCTAGGGAGTTATGCATTTATATTGATTAGTTCACATTCCGTCATTAGCCGGGGAATTTTGTGAGTTCAAGAAGTAATGAAACTGAGTTTGGTGCAAATATCTTTTATTGACCTTCTTAAGATGCAATGAAACAAAATTAAAAGACAAAATAACAAAATCATTGCAGCCTGCTCTTTGCTTTTTTTCTGCTGTGGGACCATGTTTGTATTATATTTTTAAGGGTCTTTAGCCATGAGGTCTTCTTACTCAGGAAATAAAAACAAAAATTTACTTCTAATATAGAAAACCCATTGGAAACTAAATGCAGAGAAATACTTCTGCAATTTGTATTCTAGGTAGTATCACCTATGAATTTTCCTTTAATAAATGATTACACAATTGCTCACTGTACACTGTACGATTTTTAAAAAGAAAGGAAGGAAAGAAATCCCAAGGCTTTCTGTGAAAGAGACCTTAATGCTATCCTAATCCCACTTCCCCAAACTAACTATTCTTAACAGTTTCAAATGTATTCATCCAGATGTGTATCCATGCATATACCATTACCAGATATTTTGACAAAAATGAATTATTATAAATATTATTTGCCAACTTACTATTTTCATTTAACAAAGCAATATGGACTATATGTTTCTTTTTTTCTATTCCAAGTCTTACAGAGCAATTCTATCAGTTTAATAGACATATAAATGTATAACCCATTATATTATTAACTTTGAAAGGATTAATTCCATTTGTTATGATGGATTTAGCTGATATTTTAAGTTCCTTACTACTTCAAACAGAAAGAATAAGAAAGTAAGAAAGGGAATCTCCAGTTGCCATCAAAATATTCAAAGCCACAGTAGTAAACTAGAATTGAAATTGTATTAATCCCTGGGTATATTTTAATTGGATGTATGCTTAGGGTCTTGGAATTTAAAACAGCAGGTGGACAGAATCTAAAGACTTAGGGCCCAGGCATAGCTTTAGTTCAAAGTAGCAAATGCCATAAAAGAGGAGGTGAGAAAAGCCTGCCATTCCACGAATAAAGAAAAATATAGCCCTTATTAATGAGCCCACTTGCTACAACCACAAAGCATATATAGAAACTTATTGCCAAACTCAGGAAAGATTTTATTTGAACGAACTATTGTAGAGAGATACATATCCAATCTCAGGATCTGCAAGTATCTCAAAATCAAAATACTGAAAGGTGTTTTTTTTTATTTTTATGAGAGGAATAAGAGGGGCCAGCAGGAATTTTGTGAGGATGTAGGGAAAGCTGAGGGTTGAGCAGCCTCAGCTCTGGTGTAGTTGACCTCTGTTTACCTCTGCACCCCTCTTAGTCTGCCAGTTCTCATTAGGAACTGTTAAGGCTGATGTTCCGTGACTTAGTGTTTGTTTAAGCTTGGAACAAGCCAAAAAGTTTGGGGGCCTGAGAGGATGAGAGAAACATGATTAACATTTGGTTAAACCAAGTCAGTGTGTTAAGTTATGGGCAATTGTGAGCACTTGGTCACAACTGAGATAATCAGTACACTCAACAATTTGTGTGATGCTGTATTCCAGGAACTGATGGTAACAGAGTAATCTGAAGAAGACTTAAACCATTTATCTCTTGGTTTCCTCAGAGAAGATAAAGAAAAAAATGAAAAGAAAATATGAAGAAACAGAACATCATGGCTAGAAAACAATAGAAACTGAAATGTAAGAATTCACAATATTATGAATAAAAGATATATTTCATAAAGGACCAAAGGGAAATTCTATAAATAAAATGTACATTCATTGTAATAAGATAGCAACCTAAAATACATAAGTTGAACAACAACAGAGGAAAAGATTACATAATTTTTACAAAAAGAGTGACAATAACAAATTGGAAGAGAATATTTGCAACATATTTAACAGGAATGCAAAGGATTGTCATTTGCAATATATTTTAAAAATTTTAATAAGGAAACAATACAGAAAATACTAAAAAAAGGAAATTTTAAAAGCTTATAAATTTAAATTAAGAATCAAGAAATTGAAATTAAAATAGAAACAAATGTGCCATCTCAGTTACTTTAAATTGAAAATAAATTAAAAAATTTTTATAACCATTGGTAAAGGTTTGGAAAAATAGATCATGTCAAATACAACCTTTGATGGAATTGTGATTGCTGCCACTTTGGGTGAAACTTTTGCAAAAACTGCACAGTAGTTTATGGTAACTAAAACAATAAATATTCCAAGTGTCCACCCTTAGAAGCATTTAAAGGAAAAACATTTTAGAATATATTTTCACAATAAAGTGTAAATAACTGAGGCTTTTCAATGTGATTTTTTGGGGAGAGTTGGTTTTATCAAGCAAAAAAAAATCAGGGTTACAGTGTGAATATTTGGAATCAGTGAGCTACTGAATGCATCCCCAGTATATAAAACATTAATAGCAATAATAATAGCCCATTTTAAATGAATCAAGTGTTCTTTGATGATCTTTACATATTGATGAGATAAACACTATTTTATCTGCTTGAGTCAACATATTGAAACATTCTTTTTTAAGATATGTGGACTAATCACAAGAGTAAGAAAAGGAACTCCAACAATGAGATTCTAGAAACATTCAAATCTGAATAATCTGTTAGCACAATATGAAAGGTAGATTGATTTTTTTTTGTATACTGTATGGGTCACATTTCATTATTTTTCCATGTAAGTATCCCATCACTGCAGCAGAAAGGTAGATTTTAATAATGTAAACGTCAAACTGATGGGGTCCATGTGACATAAAGTCTAGTAGGAAGATATTTTGAAATATTATTTCATTTTTCATGTATTCCTGGTTACCACATTGTGATAGCTAGATTGTAAAGACTCTTGGCCTAAAGAAATGTATATTAAAAAATTAAGAACTTTGTCTCTATATTGGGAGGTAGGTTGAAGAAATATCAAAGTTTGACATTTGATGAATAAAATGCAATCGAAAATTTTGAAAATGGGATGGTTCTACTCCACTTAGTTGGACCTAGAAAACCAGGAGAATAATTGAGTTTTAGATTTTTGGTTGGTCCCTGGGTGGGTAGAATTTTGAATACTCCGTCATTAATTTAGATAGGTTAAATGAAGGGAAGAGATTTGTGTCAACTTTCCACAAAAAAACCTTAAGTGTTTTACATAATCTTACTGAGTTTTCTATGGGCTAATGCCATTCTGAATCAAACGGGGTTTGCTGGGTTCCTAAAGAGCAATTGACATACATAAATGGGTTAAAATGTACATGCTTAAAGAGGCTGAAATATTTAAGGGGAACTTGCCATTTTATATAAAGAATGAAATTAAATGTAGCTACAGCAACTTGCCGGTAGCTATAAATGAGGACCCTAAGGAGTTATGGCCAATTGGTGATGCCACCACATACACAGAAAACAGCCAAGAACCATATCATCCACCTCCTCCCCACACATCCACGTGCCTTATGCTATGTAATATTTGCACAGCACTTGAAAAATTAGCTCCCATTCAATTATACAAAAGCTAATTTTTAACTTGCAATGAGTATGAAAAGCAATGTACTTTTTAGAAAAACTAAAGGAGATATTAGTGATATCTTACAGATAAAGAAAGTTGGGAAAATTATTTTTCCCAAAGTGTGTATGTGTGTGTGCAATAGCAGGAGAAAGTAGCAAGCAATATATGCTCTTTCATAATTCAGTTTATTTTCTTAACATATGGAATTGCTGCCAGTCTCACTTTTTGATAATGTTAATTTATATTTTCTTTTTATTTTGGGGAAAAAAACAGTTTCCTAACTGCATTAGTGAGACTAAATTCTGTATGGAGTGAGAGAAGGGCAAGAGCAAAAGAAGCAAAACAGGTTAAGGCACTAGGACAATAAACAAATGCGAGAGAATTGTGAATGGACTAGAGTAGTGAAGAGTCTGGGTTTTTTCCATAGGATGTGAAAAAGAATTGGGAATGGAGTATATGAGAAAGAGAGGAGCCAAGGGTAATTTCAGGTTTGTTAACTGTCTAGTCAGGTAAGGTTTTTTTGGTTTTCGTTTTTTTTAACTGACATGGGGGTGACTTTGCAAGGAGCAAGTTTGAAATAAGAGGAGGCAGAAACAGAGGGAGCAAGTTATGCTTATTGGGCCCCTGAAATGGTTGGGGTTCATTTAGGAAAACAGAGATACTCTATTAAAAATAGAAGTTAAAACATATGCTTATTGGAAGAGCTGATATTTAGGGTTCAGAGATCATGGAAATCACTACTGAAGGCAAAGAAGTTTTAGATAGCATAGGGTCAGGAAAATAGGTACCAAAGTACTGAAGCCCATAGTTTTCATGTGCTCACTAGGGAATTTTCAAGTTTCAAGACATACCAATAGGGTGATGTGACGGTGGCTCCATGTCAGAGTTCTCTCCTGTCATGCATAAGACCTGGGTTCCATTCCCGGTGTCTGCCCATACCAAAAAAAGAAAAAAAAGAGAGAGAGAGAGAGAGAAAGACATACTGATAAACTCTCATTATCTCTCTTAGGCTACTGCAGTGAAGTAGGTGATACAAAAGTACTCACCAACCCGGCTGTTACTCTCCTGTCTGCCCATGTATCTGGCTGGCACTCTTATTGGAGAATAATTATCTTCCTTTTCTTCTGCCATTCCAATGTTTTGTAAGTTCCTCTCATTGGCAGCCCTATCCTATAACCATACAGAGAAGTAGATTGCAGGAAATACAGTACTTAGCTTTTCCTTAGCCACGAAGAAGGGGCCTTAGAAGTAGGCATTGGTGATGCCAAGTTGAAAAAAGTAAAGTAGAAAGTAAATGCATAAAGACGTCTTTTTTTCTAGGAATTAATTCACATTATAAATATAGAATTGATAGTCATGAGATTGGATGAAAACACATAAAGAATGAATGCAGACACAGAAGAGGAGTGGCCCAGTGATTCACATTTGGCACACAGGAGAGGAAATAAAGAACAATCAACAAAGGAGATTGAGAAAAAGTGGCTATTGAGGTAAGAGGGCAAATTAGTTTTCTAATGTTGCTGTAAAAATTACCACAATTTAGTGGCTAAAAGAATTCAAATTTATTGTCTTATAATTGTGGAGGTCAGAAGTCCAAAATAGATCTTTCAGGCTAAGATCAAGGTGTCTGCAAGGCCAAATCTTTCTGAATTCTACAGGACAGCATCTGTTTTCTTGCCTTTTCCAGCTTCTAAGGGCTCCTAGGGGCCTTGCATTATATGGCTCCTTCCAGTAACGTCTAGTCAAGTTTATCTCACATGTCAGTACCCTGACGCTGGCTGGTCTACCTAATACTTCCCATTTAAAAGATCCTTGTGATTACATTAGCCCACCCACATAATCCAGGAATAATCTCTTTACTTTAAGATAAACTGATCACTAAATTTATTTGCATGTGAAAACTTAATCCCTCTCTGCCATGCATGGTAATATATCCATAGGCTCTGGGGATTAGGATATAGGTATCTTTAAGGAGCCATTATTTTGCTTACTATGGAGGAAAAACAGGAGTATATGGTGTCCTTGAAAACAAATGTTTCAATGAGGAGAAAATGATCAAGTAAGGTTAATGATTTCATTCAGGAATGAGAATTGACCATTGGCTCTAGCATCTTGGAGGATATTAGTTACCATGACAAGAGTAATTCATGTAGATTGGTTTGGATGAAAGTCTACTGGGAATGATGCAGGAACAATTGGAAAAGAGAATTGAGATACAGCAAGCACTGACAATTCTTTCTGATATTTATAGAAGATTAATGATGCATCACTTATCACTGAGTATTTAATTAATCTCCACAAATGATTATTCACATTTCTGTATAGCAGGCTATGAAAGGTTTTGCTCCTGATATGGTTGGATTCTATTATTAATATAATTTTAAATATGAAATAAGATAATATTGCAAGAAGTGTTATATTAGTATTAAAATATCTCAAATAGTATGGCAAGGGATCCTGAAATTGTGATTCTGCACCTTTTTTTTTGTCCACTGCATTAAGAATGTGGACTGAAATATTATAATTTCATCCTTTTTGGGGGGAAGGGAAGACACAAGAAATGTATATTATATATTTTTAATAGACTTACTAGGAAATGGCCAAAAAACTTCATATAGTAAAGATTACCAACAATTAAGGGAGATTGCCAATAAAATATATAGATGGGGAGGAAATATTTCTGGAAACAACATAAAACAGTGGAATTGTTTTAGAATTGTATAGAATTTACTGTGTGGACTATTCATTTTAAAATCATACCTCCTGAGACCTGTACATTCTCAGTTCATTTTTACCAATTGGATACTATTTGCTTTTTATAATGTGCCTAACTAGGTCACTGCATCAGTTTCTTTACCTGTAAAAAAACTGTAGGCATTTTGATTAATAATACTGTGTTGTTCATATAGAACTCAACATAACGTATAAATTATGAAACTAAATGAGAACATATAGAACTCAACATAACGTATAAATCATGAAACTAAGTAAGAACATTTTAGCTATTAATTAATTTAAAAATGGCAAACAGGAAATTCATAAAACACTATTCAATAGTAACCTAACAGTATTTTTAAAAATTGAATTTTTCCCTGGATCTGCAGAATCTCATGGTGTTTTCCAGTAGAGTATTACTAAAGATGGTATAGACAGAAATTTTTAAATAGTTATATTGTTTCTCTTTGACATAAACAAACATTTGTAAAAAAATGAATAATGAAATAAGAAAAGAATAAGTAGATCCTTTTAAGGGAAATAATGTCTGACTATTGGTGATTAATTTTATTTTGGGGGGGGGATGCGTGGTCTGGGACTCGAACCTGGGTCTCCTCCATGGAAGGCGAACATTCTACCACTAAACCACCCGCACACCCCATTTAATTTTAATAATCTTACATTATTGCTTTTATGAGTACACACTTTTTTATATTGGTGAATAAATAACTAGTTGTTTATTTTTTGTGTTTATGTGATTATTTTACTATATTGACTGTTCAATTTCGTCTACACAGATGAGAAAGTTCTTGTTGTTTTAGAAAATTCAGATTTTTTTCATTTACCTATGTTATAAATATGTATTGTGCTATCAATATGCACAATGCATTCTTCTAGGATCTGAGTAATAGCAATAAACAAAAGAAAAAAAATCCCTGCCCTCATGGTGCTTACATTCTTTAATATTGAAGCTAAATCTGATATTATAAGAAGCTATTACAAGAACATATTTATCCCATTTTTATGAAATTTTATTTCTGCTGGAAAATTGTGGTGACCCAGTTGAAAATTTTCTGAAAAATAATTAACACATTTATAACAGTTTCTAAAGCATTCTGACATTGCTGCTATTTAAGGAATTATACTAATTTTCATACGTTTTATTAAAATTATTATGCTATTGTTTTCATAGAATATAAATTTGTAGTCCCCCTAAACATACAAATAAAATAATTAAGCACTGGTTTTTCAGTGAAAATGAACATACACGGCTTTCACAAACAAATATAAAATACAAATCATTTTATGCATAGTTATCTCAGTTTTCTTTGTTTTATTAGAAATACAATTATCACATTTTCAAATATTGAATGGTTTTCCATAAATACGTGCAATTTTTAAAAATATTTTCTGAAAATTTTCATTTTATTTATTAGACTTTATTTATTAGACTTCTTTGAATCTCAAATGATAATGATTACTTATTATTATTCCCCAAGATTTTAAAAATAATGTTCCCGGAGACTGCCCACCCAGGCTGATAAAAAGATAGAAATAATGTAAAAGCAAAATTATCACAATTTTAGACTATATTACATCACTTTATACTTCACATATATGAATGCAGCTATAGCGAAACCAGCCAAAGCCTGTCACAGTTATGTAACTAACCAATGTTAAAAATAGCATTCTTTCTCTGTACATACTAATAGGATACAATTAATTTTGCCTCAAAAATTGTCTAAAGATTATTCGACCATATTTCAACACTAGCTTAGTTGTTGAATACATTAGGAATCTCGAAATCTCAGCAAGAGTCTGCATTAATCCCTACTAAGCTTGAATTAGACTTCTAGCAGAAACCCTGAAGGGCTCTGTGCTGTTAACTACTGTTCCTTTCTTTCTAGATATAGATCTCCCCTGTTCATGAGCAACTGAAGGAAAGATCCATCACTAAAGGTCTGGAAATTTATAGTTACATGTGCCCTTTCCATAAACCCAAGTTTAAGGACAAATAAAATGAAAGACTGTTTAAGTATAGAAGTTAAGAAGCTGGCTTAACTGAAACAGTAAAAGTTAAAATAAGCAAGTTACATATAAACAATTCCTACTGGAAATTGTTATAATTATAAACAATTCGTACTATGTAACCTGCCAGTATATCACAGAACATTTTTATCCTTAAACTGAAACTTCCCAACAAAGACCTTCATTGTTGGGTTCTTGTTTGTCTGTTTGCTTTGGTTAGAGCTAATTTTCTTTTAAAGACATTTCTGAAAAAACAATCACAAAATCTTAAGTTACTTCAGACTTTAATATGGACATATTATTTTAAAATTCTGATAGATCCTTAGATAAACATATACACATTTAGGCAATCTTAAATATGGTTGGTTTTCCTCACCCTCGCTCCTGTTGATTCATTTTTCTTTCCATAATGACTTTGAAAGTTGACCACCCAGGTCTCTAGGAACTTCCAACATAAGATTGTAAGAGATTAGATATCATTCAGCCCAGGTTTCAAGATATCTGGCTTCTTAAGGCATCATCTAAATAAAACATATGTCTATGATTGTCATTCTTTTTTACAGTCAGTACTTTTGTTCTGCCTATATTGTGCAAAATGACATTTCAGGTATTTTTTACTGGGCGTGTATATATATATATATATATACACACATACATATATATCATATACATACATAGTAGCTAACAATTAAAGTAGATATTCATCAGTCATTTCAATGTTTTTCAATAATGTTTTTGGAGTATAAAATATGTTCAAAATGTGTTGAGTATGTATGTCTCCAACTGATCTCACAATATTGGAGAAGATAAACAAGGAGGGAAAATGTGGACTCCGGTTTCTTCTCAATAAAAGCAGAAATGCTACTTCTGACATTCTTCTTGGTTCCAAAAGTTCACTAAGATACTTCTCTTTGCAAACGAAATGATTCCACATTTCAGTCTCCCGTTCTTCGCTTTCTCCTTTTTATCCCCAACTTCCGTTAAATCTTGCAAAACTTACGTAACAATTTGTGAGCCACTACTTCCTTTCGTCTTGATAATTTTGCTGAAAACAGCAGAAAGCTAAATAAAATGCAACGTAACAAAACAAAACGGAAGGGAATACTGAGTAGATGTGAGCGGTGAACCTCAAGAACTCCACCAGAGGTGACAATGGCTCTGGGGACTAAAATCCATTCTCTCAGAGTGTTTCTCCATTCGGCAAAATACATGGCTGACTGGAATATCTCATTAATTGAAACAGAACTTCAGAAGACCCAACAAAAAAGTATACATTTATGGTGATTTTACAGCTTAATTCTCTCCTCTAACATACATGCCACAAACCTCAAAGATAAAACAGATTTATTTATATTATAAAAAGAGTATTTTAATAAAAATTTCTTGTAACCCATTATTTTCACATAATTAATAATTTGTCCATATAATAGATAATTTTGTCATATGATTGATATATTCAGTTACTTAAGTATAATTTAAGTGTCAACATTTTAAAATTAGTAATTATTATGATAAATTTATTTCCTAAATGTATCATACTTACGGCGGGTTGAATTGGGTACTACAATAAATATTACATAAATTTAAAAATTATAAACTAATGAGAAGGAATGCCAGCAAATTCTACAACCTACATAAAATGAACAAATTCATAAAAACACAAAAACTACCCAAACTGATGCAACAAGATGGAAAGTTTATTAGACCTATGGAAAAATGAAGAGCCTGAATTAATGATTAACCAACTCCCCAAACAAGAATTCCTAGGACCAGGTCACTTCACTGTTGAAATCAGGCCAATAATTCTTAGATAACGGATCAAAAGCAGTTAATAAAATGAAAAATAAACTGATCTTCATCAAAATTCAGAATTTCTGCTCTTTAAACAAACTAAAGAAAACTAAAAGACAATCTAAAGACTAGGAAAGCATTATTGAAAATCCAATATTTGATAAAGACTATTATACATGATACAAAAATAATTCTCAAAATTCAATAATAAGAAAATAAACAACATAATAAACAATGTGCCAATACTTGAACCAACAATTCACCAAAGAAGGTGCATGGACAGAAAATAAACACAACTAATGATGATCAGCATCTATTTCACTAAAAATCCATATTAAAACCATGACAGTATGCCACTACACAAATATTTAGATTTCTAAAATTGAAAATACTGGCCATACTACTGCATATTGTCAAGCACGTGGAGCAAATGAGCACCAGCTTGCTTCTAGTGGGAATGATAATTGGTGCAACCACTGGGAAAAATTTTGATAGTTCACTAAGAAGTTAAACATAGACCTATCATATAGCCCACACATTCCACTCCTTAGTACACACCGAAGAGAAATAATGAATAATGTCCATACAAAAATATATATGCAATGTTCAAAGCAGTCGTATTCATTAACAGAAACTGGAAGCAACCCAAAAGTTTATCAGTACAGGAACAGGCAAATAAACTGTGATCTATGTATACTTTGGAACATTTTTAAGCAAAAAAACGATATAAATATTCATACATGAAACAAAATGGATGAACCTCTGAAACATTATTAGACCTGTAAGTGAAAAAATAAGGAAACATAAAACTATATATTCTATGATGTGATTATTTTGAACTTCTATGAAAAGCAAATTTATTGTTCCAGCAAACAAATCAGTGGATACTTGGGACTAATGGTGAAAATAAATTATATTATTATTAAACAGAAAACTTTTATTTTATTAAATAATTATCTGTATCATAAATTCATAGATGATTGAACATTAACAATTAATTGTATTTATCTTTTATCCAAAGAAACTTTTTAGGGTGAGGAGATTCTTCTGTCTTCATTGTGTTGATGAACATACAACTGATATACACATCTCCAAATTCATCAAACCATAAATTTAAAATAGTTGAATTTTGTTGTGTGTTAATTATACCACATAAATGCTGGAAAAATAAAAAAAAATAAAACCTGTCTAAGCAGTATTCTGAATTCATTAATAATATAGACTCCCCAAAAAAGGTATGCCTTACTAGGTGTAGGCCTTGGGAAACTACTAATATATGCTCTCAGGAAATCTCATTGATACTTTCTCATTCTCAATAAAATTAAATATAAGAAAATGTTTCAACCAAGGCTATTATTCCCCTAAACACTTTTAAAATTTTAACAACTATTTTCATGCTTATTTGTAGATTCACTTAGTGTGGAAATGAAACAGGATTATCAGATATTTCCTGCTAGTTCAGCTTATAGTTTGTATAACTATCCTCTATATTTTAAAAGTAATGTTATAACATGCTTGGATCATCCAACAAATAAGTAAAAGAATAATAAATAAGCTGTACATAATAAATGAGATTGATCAATTAATAAAGGAATATTTTGCCAGTCTTCCAAATGTAAAGAAATTATACTACCTTTTTCAATTAAGTAAAGGATTGTTACCCTAATGTAAGAAATGTTAGGTTCACATGATACCTCTCCATAGAGCATCAGCTTATGTGCTGCCTTTTATGATTATAACATGGGAAGGAGATGCCCCAAATGTCATGCAACAATAGCAAGGGCAGCGTAGTTTAGGTGAAGCACTGCAAAACTGGTTACACAATCATAAAATGAGTCCATATGTAAAATATTTGTTTTGTTGTAAAGTATATTGCTTAGTCAATTAAAATAAATATATGTTGTGTGTGTGTGTCTTTGTGTTCATATGTATCCACAAATATAAAAGGTGAGAGAGGATTTTTGGCAAAACCAAAAAATGAAAACAAACTCACACATATGAAAGGTAAGAAATAGGTCAGATTCTATGATCAAACATTAGTTTCTTGGCAGACTGTGATGTTCATTGGAAATATCTTAGTTCTCTTAAAAAGCTATGATCATAGATTTTTACCCCTTCCTTTAGCAATACCTACACCTATTGATATGCTAACTTTGCAGATGTTCTCAGTAAGGAGGCAGAGTTAAATTTCCCATCCGAGGAATCTAGGGTAACCTAAGACTAGATTTGACTTTGGAAATGTTAGGAGATATAAAACAAGCGAAGCCTTAATTGTAAGTTTCCAGATTTTTGATTCCTCTCCTATTCCTATGAAAACATGTAGGCAGCCTGAATGCTGAAATATGAGATATATGGAGCAGAGCCAAGTTCCACCATCCTAGACTATCTAGACTAGCTGATGGCTGAAGGGAAAAACATATGTGCATGTTGCGTTAATTCACTGCATTTTGAAGATGCTTCTTAGCTCATATTGTCACAGTTGCAGTAACTGAGATAAACCTGTTTGTTGAAATAGATTCAGCAGTCTGTGACAAGGATGTAGGAGGAAGGTGAGGATTGAATAAAATGAGAAAGTAAACCAATCTCTCAAGGAGCAGGATTGCGAAAGAAAAGTGGAACAAGATGTGAAGGAACAGGGTTATTCTATTTCATTTGAGAAAAACTTAAACATATTTGTATACCTGACAGGATGGAATGAGCCAAAAGAAAGGAAATAATTAATGGCACAAAAGAAGATGGTATCAGGGAAAATATTTTCATGGTAGATAAGAAAAGTAAAACCCAAAGCAGAAGTTAAAGTGTCATGGTTATGTCATGCCAGATATTTCCAGTGAGATAGGTGGAAAGAAGGAAAGAGGGATGCTGCTGAGATACATGCTTATCCTTGGGGGGAGGGGCGGGAAGGAAGGTTTGGGGGGGGTTAAACCAATTCTCATTTGATAATCCATATTTTTGCAATAAACATGAAGTCCACCTCCTCTAATAACCATAAAGAAGGAGGGGTAAAATGCAGGCTTTGAGTGGATGTGAAAATTTAGAACTCTCTCTTGAACCTTATATGTCTTTAGGAAGGCTAAAAGTTTGCCTCAGATATCACCATATCAGCCAATTGATCAATTATCTAGATTCTCATAAATTTGTTTACATTACAGCACTTAAAAAAAAGAGTAGCTATGTAATCCAATGAAATTTTATTGTGCGGTCACCTAATATAGTGCAAGTCCAAGTTTGATGATAAGAGATATAATGAAAATCAACTCTGAAAAATATTAACCACAACTATACTCACCTGCATTAGGCAGAATTCTGATGTGCCTACATGGTCTCTGCTCCTACTGCTAAGGCCATGATTATACCACGTCACGTGGCAAAGACAATTTGTATTTTTAATTAAGGTTATTAATCAGTTGGCATTGAGTTAAGCAAAAGAAAGATTATTCGGGTGGGTCTAACCTAATCACAGGAACACTCTAATGGCAGAAGTTTTCTCTGCATGGTAACAGAAGAGGAAGTCGGAGAAATTACAAGCATGAGAACAATTCAGCAGACTATTGTGTGCTTTGAAGATGGAGAGAGATTCATCCAAAGAAGATAGGATAGGCTCTTGGAGCTGAGAGAGACCACCAGTGAACAGCCAGCAAGAAAGTAGGGACCTCAGGTCTAAAACAACAAGGAACTGGATGGTACCAACAAGCTGAATGAGTAGGGAAGGCGATTCTTTGAAAGATCCTACTGTTGAGAAAGCACCTCAGTCAACACATTGACTTCAGCCTTGTAAGTCCATAAGAAAAGAATCCAGCTGCGCCTACCCAGACTTCTCACCTACAGAAATGTGAGATAGGGCGGGTCATGGTGCCTTAGAAGGCAGAATTCTCGCCTGCTCTGCTGGAGACCTGGGTTCGATTCCCGATGCCTGCCTATTTAAAAAAAAAAAAAGAAAAATGTGCGATAATAAATGTAATGGTGTTTTATAAATCACTAAATCTTTGATGATTTGTTACCCAGTGGTAGGAAACGATTAATAAACAATGCCTCTTAGTTATATGAAAATCCTCCTAATGAATTCTCACTCTGTTTCTCCAAAACTTTCCGTAATTATTTAACACATTTTTGACTATGCCATAGTGATAATATTGTGTGCCAGCAAATATTCAATCTAATTGTTTTACTATATTTTGTTGTTGAAAGTATTAGTTTTGCAAGATTATTTCATACTTTTTTTTTAAGTTAGAAATTTTCTGGCAAATGTACGACATAGGAGATAGTTTTATAAAACTAGTTTTATAAAATCTGGAAGTATATCAGTCTGTCCCACTGTTGGTGATACTAAGCTTGACCACTTATTTGAGAAAACCAACTGAATGTCAAAGCTATTCATTATAAAATTTCATTTTTGCCTTGTATATATACTAATTCTCTGAAAATTTATCCCCAATTGTTTTTATTCCCTATTTATCATCCTGACCTTAATCAACTATTATAATGAGCTTGCAAAGTTGGGTTTTCTGTTTCTACCTTTGCTTCTACATTTATCTCCTGCCTTCTCCATAAAGCAGCAATTTCCAGAAGGTAGATATTTAACTTATAGCATATCTGGCAGAATTACTGGTAACACAGAATTGAGCAGAGAAAGAAAGAGAGAGAGAGAGAGAGAGAGAGAGAGAGAGAGAGAGAGAGAGAGAGAGAGAGACAGAGGGAGAGAGAAGAAAAGTTAGAGAAAGACACGGAACTGAAAGAACTTTCCTGGAAGTAACACTAACGAATGAAAATTCAATGGCATTTCTTAAAGATGCAGAGACAGAATCAATACTAAGAGATGTCAGAAAACCACTCTGTACCAGTATGTCCAGATTTGAGAGGATCAACACAGACTGCTTCACAGTTTATTAGGGGGATTTATAATGTACACAATGATTCTAGTTTGGGAAGAATATATAGCAGATTCCTTAATTCATTTACCTGGTTGAATTATGGAGTTAGGATACTAAAGGAAGGAATATAGGTATTGAAATTAGCTAAAGATATCAGCAGAAAAATAACATGTCAATTACTGAACTGTTAGATTACCCTTTGTGGGAATCATGCTTTTGAGGGAATAGGAATTATATAATATTTTTTAAACAATTGGAAATTAGCAGATATAGAATATAAGTTGTATGCTATTTATGATTAAAACATGAGAGAGAATTAGGATAAGTGTATTATAACCATAAATGATATAACTTAAAATGTAAATCTGCTTCCACCTTTGACTCAGATATATAAAGCTTGAAAAAGTGTTGCTTCCACAATAACAACAAAAATACCTAAAAAATCAAAACTCTTTGCACTATTAAGAGCTGAGGCTACAAAGCAACAAAATAGCCTAAAATCTAAAGAAAGACAACTGCATATAAGGAGCGATAGAGTTCAAAGGCTATTTCACCTGATTATAGGCTAGGAGGAAAACAGTACTGTCATACAAGTGAGCTAGAAGAATTCAGTTACAAATCCTAATTAATTGCTAAAGACTGAGTGTGGCTTAGCAGGAGAGCTGTGGATATATTGAAGGGTTTGTACCCACTCCTGTCCTCTTCCTCATGGAACTTTCCAAGGCACAAACAAGACAGTTTGATGGATGAGAGAAAGACTGGATCAAGCCACCAACATTGTCTTGGTCTAGGGTAGATAGCAGCAATGACTGAAGAAAAGCAGAAAGACTTGTTCAAACTCTTTTCTCTGAAGGACAGAAGCTTAAAACCACAATGCAAAGAGCAACAAACCCATGGCCCACAAAGAGAAGGTTAAATGCTGGGAGAGGGAAAAAGTAATATATCTCTATAAGGAGAGTGGGGCCATTTGTAAGCATAAATACAATGTAATTCAGTATTGTAATGGGTGTTGAAGATGTTCACAATTGTCCTGGGCCATCCTTAGCTTTTGGTAGATCCTGTGTTGTTTGGTGCATGAAGCCAAGAGCAGCCTTCCATCTTTCTCTGGGATTCACAAATAAACCTGTGCTTGGGACGAAATAATAAAACTCATCTACTAGGAGATATTAACCTGCCTATGCATTTCTTTTACGAGGAGTTCATGTAAGTGTTTTGGTACCTGGACCACTCCTGCTGCTGTATCTGGGGAGAAATTGATGTCCTTTGCTTTGTGGCACAACAAGGGTGCGCACATGAAGTGTCACTGTATTGGCCAGCAGATTGAGATTTACTGGCCATAGGGGACTGCCACTGTCTATTAAAACTGAACGTGCTTGTTCTCTTCTCTGTATGAGCAAACATTGTTCCATTCAATGCCTTCATGAGTTATGCCTTGCTGGCATCCCTGATAGCTGCAAACAATGCAATGGGTTGAAAACCAAGGACAACATTTCCTGTCAATTATCATTATGCTCTTGTTATCACCATATGGTGAGACTTCTCTTCTGGAGATAGTAATAGATGTCTCTCTTTCTGACAATAGTTTGGCACAGTGAGCAGAGATCTGACACTTGGTATCAGAGATGGGACTTTCTTATGGATCCTGCCTTTTTTCTAGCAATAAAAAACAAAAGCAATAGCCTTCTACTGGATGAATAATATCATCATTGAGAAAGACATTGTCCTTGAGGAAAAGATGCCCAGAAAAGGCTTAACGGTGAGGGTGGAATAGGAACATTGAGAAAACTCTAGCAAATCAGCCCATACACTAATTGCAAGGTAATTCTAGAGAAAGTTGAGCCTGGCATTGTACTCATAGTTACTATAATAAAAGCAAAAGTAAAATGTGCAATTACTGCTAACTAGATTAATTCTAATGCTCTAGATGTAAAATAGGTATGGATCTATGAAGTAATAAATATAACTTATCTCAGTCACATGAACCACACAATATGTAGCATTCGAAAAATATGATATGCATGCAAAAAATGGAGAAAAACAACCCTAAATGTAAAAAGACTTATAAGAAAAACAATCATAGATGTTGTAAATGCTGCAACTATTAGGTAGGGAATTTAAAATAATAAAAATGAATCTGTTAAAAGATCCAGTGGGAACCTTGTAGAATATACATGAATAGATAGGGAATTTCAGCTGAGAGTTGAAAAATATAAAGCAGAAATGCTAGAAATGGAAAATATGGTAATATAAATGAATAATTACTTGGACAGGTTCATAAATAGATAGGCAATGCAAGAATCAGTTAACTTAAATATAAGTATTGAAAATTACCAAACTGAAAGAAAAGAGGAAAAATTGTGAAATAAAAAATAAAACAAAACATCCAAGAGCTATGGAAAAATATAAACAATACAATATGTATTTTTTGACAATGAAGAAGGTAGAGAAAAATTCTTAAGACATATTTGAAAAGATAATCATTGAAAATTTTCCAAAATTATTAAAACATCAAATCAAATGCCCAAGAAGCACAGAGAAACACAATTAGGATAAATTACAAACATTTTAAAATATGTCTAGATATAACAGTCTAACTTGGAGACACAAAAGATAAAACAAAACCTTAAAAAGAGGCTGAGAGGGAATCAGGAAAGACAAATTGCACTCAAAATGTACAAATATATTAATTGTGTCAGACTTCATGTCAGGATCGATGTAAGCCAAAAGATATTGTAGTGACATCTTTAAAATCTTAAGGGAAAACAAACAAATATCTTTCAATCCATAATACCATACCTAGTGAAAACAATTTGTAAGAATGAAGATAAAATAAATTTTATTAGAGAAAAAAGAAAAAACTGCTTTGTTGCTGAGTCTGTAACAATTTGCAATTGGTGCATCGTTTTGATGGATTGATCCTTTTATCACATTTGTACTTTGCCTCTTGTAATAACTTTTGTCTTGAAGTCTATTTTGTCTGATAGTACTATAGCCACCCAGCTTTGATTTGGTTATTACTTACATGGATAACTTTTCCATCCTTTCACTTTCAACCTATTCATGTCTTTCAATTTAAAGTAGGCCTATTGTAGACATAATATAGTTGACTAATTTTAAAATTTTTAATTCATTCTGCCATTCTCTGTCTTTTAATTGGATAATTTAATCAATTTCAATCAGCATGATTGCTAATAAGGAAGGACTTACTTCTACCATGTTCCTAATGGTTTTGCACATCTCATTTACCACTTTTGCTCCTCAATTGATCCATTACTGATTAATTGATTTTTTCAAGCATACTATTGTGATTTCCTTCTTGTTTCTTTTTCAATATGTTTTTAGTTCTTTTCTTCAGTGGTTACCCTGAGAATTACAATTAACACAACTTTATACCATCAAGTTTGAATTTCTAGCAACTTAGTTGATTATTATACAGAATCTCTCCTCATACATACCTTCTCTCAGCTTTATGTTGCTATTGTCAGAAATTACATCTTTATGCACTGTATAATTTTATATTTCTTGTTTTATGCACTTTTCTTTTAAATGATACATAAAAATAAGTTATAATGAAAATATGAAATAATATTGGCTTTTATATTTACCTTTATAACTATTCTTACCATTTTGTTAATTCTTTATATCACTATAAGTTCCTCTCTAGTGTCCTTTCATTTCAGGTTGGAGGACTCCATTTGGGATTTCTTACTGGGAAGTTTTTAGCTGTGAATGTCTTAAATTATGTTTCATTTTTGAAGGATAGTTTTTCAGGATAGAGAATTATTGTTTTACAGGGGGTTTTCAGCACTTTAAATTTGTCATCCTTCTTTCTGGTCTCAAAAGTTAGTTACGAGGAATGAGCTGTTAATCTTATTGAGGGTCCCTTGTATATAATGAGTTGCTTCTCTTTAGTAGCTTTCAGACTCTGTCTTTGGCTTTCGACAATTTAACTATAATGAATCTCAGTGTGGATCTTTTTGAGTTTAATCTGTTTGAAGTTTATTGAGTTTCTTTGATTTGTAGATTCATGTCATTAATCACATTTGGGAAGTTTCCACCATTACTTCTTCAAGAATTTTTTTTCTGGCACTTTTCTCTAACTTCTATCTCTGGAATTCTAATTTGGCAAATGTTGGTTTACATTTTAGAGTTGCATAGGGCTACTAGGCTCTGTTCAATTTTCTTCATTGTTTTTTTTTTTCTTTCTACTACTTAGTCTGGATAATCTCAATTGACCTATATTCAAGTTTTCAATTCTTTCTTCTGTCTGTTCAAATTTGATACTTAAGCTCCCTGGTAAATTTTTTATTTCAGTTTTTATGCTTTTCAGGGCCAGAATTTTTAAGTGATTCCAATTTATGCTTTCTCTTTATTGATATTCTCTGTTTGGTGAGGCATTGTTCTCCTGATTTATTTTAATCCTTTGCCCATCATTTCCTTTAGTTCTTTGAGCATATTTAAGACAGGTCATTTTATGGTCTTTGTCTAATAATTCAATCACTGAACTTCCTTATGGACAGTCTCTAATTTTTTTTTTCCTATGAAAGGAATATTATTTCTTAGTTCTATATAAGGCTCCTATTTTTGTTGAAAAAAGTAGTCTCCCAGTTTTTGAAGTTTGGCTCTGTGTTAGGGCACACCTTCATAGCTTAGTCAGGCCATTTAAAACCCTGCCTTAGTGTTCAGAGCCTGCTGGTCAGCCAGAGGTAAAGGCTTAGGGACTTCTCAGAGCTTCCATCACTCATTGGTTATACACATGGCTTTCTCAATTCCCTGTTATTCCTTGACCTTTTAAAAGTCCATATTATCCATCTTTCCCCTTTCCCAACCAGCTTCCAGCAAAACTGTCAGGGAAGCTTTACCAGCCATGGGCATGCTCCAAGTTGGGATAAACAAAAGGAAGCTGGTCTCTGAGGGAGTCATCAGCATGCCAAGACCTACAACTACAATTATTTGAGAATAAAGCTTTGTTGTACTTTCTGGTATTAGAAACTTACATCAGGAGGGTGAGTGTCCATCCCTACCGCTACTGTCAATTTTAGGTAAGAGGGATGGTAACAATTTAAAACTGCCACAGATTCATCTGACCAAAATGCAGCAGCTTTTCTCTCCATCAAGTCTTTCCCCGTTGTAAGATTTTGACTGGATTTCAAAAGTTATCCTGATTGTTTTCTAAGGCTATTTAATTGATCTCTGGGAGACACAGCACCCTGTAGTTTCCTACTGTTCAGTTTTTGAAACATTATCCCCAGGATCAGAGTCTTAAACCTCACTTTATTTTATCCTTCTCTAACTGCAAATATAACATATGTGTATCAATTTGTTTACTTATTGAATGTCTTAAACCCCCCAAAATGCAACAGAAATGCAATGACTTCACCTATTTTTTTCACCTGTCTTCATCTCTGCCTGTCAATGGGAATATCAGTTATGTAGATCCAAAATATAATATGGGAGGAAAATAGCTAAAGGAAGATGACTATTACACATTTTAACACAGGGTGAGCCACAGTGGCTCAGTGGCAGAATTCTCGCCTGCCATACTGGAGACTTGAGTTCAATTCCAGGTGCCTGCCCATGCAAAAAATAAATAAATAAATAAAAATAACACTAGCTTTGTTTTATAGGCCAAAGTGAATATTTCTACTCAGGGTGTGGCTTTCCTCCATGCAGTCCTTAGTAACCATTCTCCAAGGGTCTGTTTAATAGATGTTAACCGGAAAGAAATTATATGAATTTTGTATGTTTTAGAGAACACTATCCTGGTTGAATGGAGAATTAGCATTAATCTGGGGTATATATAAAGAACATTAGGAAACCTTGACTAAGAATGTGGCGGTGAAGATTGAAATAAATATATGTATTGTAGCAAGGTATAACAGGTAAAATCTATAAAAACAATAGAAAAACAGTTAACACACACTTGCAAATTTAACCTGAAAAAAATGGGCATATGTTTTAAAGTTTTTGAACATCTATCATGCAGCACTGTTTTATGGCATTATTTGGAGTTGTACTTTGTATAGAACCTAGCAGAGAGCACAGCTCTGATAAACACAGTTGAAGTGAATGAGTGCTCTAATGTAAATTTAAAAGTGCAAAACTCAGGACAGAAAAAGGAAGAATAGCTGCTGTGTATGGAATAAATTCTGCTCCACACAGGACAGGATTGTTCTGAAAATAAATAAATGTACTTGAAATTAAACCACCTAACTTGAAAACCCTTATTCTTCTCCCATCAAAATGCCACTAGAGGTTGGTTTAGATATCTGCAGCACAGAAAAGGAACAACCTTCTTGGAAGGAGCACTAGAAAAGTCAGTTCACATTTATGAACAAGGAAGCTTTGTTATAAAATGGGGATCTCAGAACAATGAAGGCTAAACTAACATCCAACAGAGGGAGTAAATGCTTGCAGGTGAACTTCTTTGTGTTCACCTGGTTTTATGCTCAGTGCATGGTGGCTGTGAATCAGTATTGATACAAAGGGTAGCAGGTGCAAAAACAGGTGATAGACCTGTGGCAAAAATAAAGAGCAACGAATTTTGCGTCCTATAGATGTCATTCATAATTTTCCTTAACACTATAATAAATGTGAAAAATACATTTTAATCTAAAATAAGCAGTATTTAAGTGCTTCTAATATGACTAATTTGATGAACAATGAATTTTTATTTAAAAATCATACACTTTTGTAACTAAATCAACCTGAAAATTGATACTTGATTTAAAGCACACATTTATATTTTAATCATTTTT
>PVIY010011626.1:0-64644 GCA_004026745.1 Myrmecophaga tridactyla
GCCAAAATGCCCATGGTCTCCACTCCTGCCACATTACCTTCTCATTCCCAGACCAGAGCTATGGCCACATGGGGAGTTCCTTACAGTGAATTGACTGAGGAAGAGAAAACTTGGGCCTGGTTTACAGATGGTTCAGCACGGTATGCAGGTACCACCTGAAAGTGGACAGCTATAGCACTACCACCCCTTTCTGGGGTGTCCTTGAAGGACAGTGGTGAGGGGAAATCCTCCCAGTGGGCAGAACTTCGAGCAGTGCACCTGGTTCTTCATTTTGCTTGGAAGGAAAACTGGCCAGAGGTGCATTTGTATACTGACTCATGGGCTGTTGCTAATGATTTGGCTGGATGATCAAGGACTTGGAAAGACCATAATTGGGAAATTGGTGACAAAGAGGTCTGGGGAAGAACTATGTGGATAGACCTTTCTGAGTGGGCTAAAAACATGAAGATATTTGTGTCCCATGTGAATGCCCACCAGAGGGTGACTTCAGCAGAGGAGCATTTTAATAATCAAGTGGATGAGAAAACCTGTTCTGTGGGTATCAGTCAGCCTCTTTCCCCAGCAACTCCTGTCATTGTCCAATGGGCTCATGAACAAAGTGGTCATGGTGGTAGGGATGGAGGTTATGCATGGGCTCAGCAACGTGGACTTCCACTCACCAAGGCTGACTTGGCTACAGCCACTGATGAGTGCCCCATCTGCCAGCAGCAGAGACCCACACTCAGCCCCCGATATGGCACCATTCCACAGGGTGACCAGCCAGCTACGTGGTGGCAGGTTGATGAAATTGGGCCACTCCCTTCATGGAAGGGGCAGCAATTTGTTCTAACTGGAATAGACACATACTCTGGATATGGGTTTGCTTTCCCTGCACGCAATGCTTCTGCCAAAACTACCATCTGTGGGCTTACAGAATGCCTTACCCATCGTCATGGTATTCCACACAGCATTGCTTCTGATCAAGGAACACACATCACAGCAAATGAAATGTGGCAATGAGCACATGCTCACGGAATTCTCTGGTCTTACCATGTTCCCCATCATCCAGAAGCAGCTGCATTATTAGAACAGTGGAATGGCCTTTTGAAAACTCAATTACGGTGCCAACTAGGTGGCAATACCTTGAAAGGCTGGGGTGATGTTCTCCAGGAAACTGTATCTGCTCTGAATCAGCATCTGCTGTATGGTGCTGTTTCTCTCATAGCCAGGATCCATGGGTCCAGGAACCAAGGGGTGGAAATGGGAGTGGTACCACTCACTATTACCCCTAGTGATCCACTAGGAAAATTTTTGCTTCCTGTCCCTGTGACCCTGAGCTCTGCTGGTCTTCAGGTTTTAGTTCCAAAAAGGGGAGTGCTTCCTCCAGGAGAATCAACAATGATTCCATTGAACTGGAAGTTAAGACTGCCACCTGGTCACTTTGGGCTCCTTATGCTGCTGGAGCAACAAGCCAAGAAGGGGATTACATTATTGTCTGGGGTGATTGACCCTGACTATCAGGGGGAAGTAGGACTGCAACTACATAATGGGGGTAAAGAAGAGTTTTCTTGGAATATAGAGATCCCCTAGGGTGTCTTTTAGTACTACCATGCCCTGTGATTAAAATCAATGGAAAACTGCAACAACCCAATCCAGGCAGAACTACCATTGGCTCTGAAACTTCAGGAATGAAGGTTTGGGTCACCCCACCAGGCAAAGAACCACGGCCAGCTGAAGTGCTTGCTGAGGGTAAAGGGAACATGGAATGGGTAGTGGAAGAAGGTAGTGATAAATATGAACTATGACCACGTGATCACTTACAGAAATGAGGAATGTAATGCTGTTTTGTTCATGTTATACTATTGAAGTTGCAAGATATCAAGTTTAAGAATGAATATTACCCAAGGACTTGCACCCTATTCTGGAGAGATTTAATGTGTTTTCAGTTATATTCAGGACAGTTGAGTATTGTTAGGTGAAAGAAAAAATGTGTTTTATTCTTTTTTTTATTTAGAAATTAGGTATGGTTTAAAGTGTTATGTTTAACTGCCAAGTTCACAAGGGGTGGACTGTTACAGTCAGGTTCGTGTGTCAACTTGGCCAAGTGGTGGTACCTTTTGTCTGGTTGGGCAAGTGCTGGCTTGTCTGTTGCAATGAGGATATTTCATAGAATTAAATCATGATCATGTCAGCTGCGGTCGCAGCTGATTCCATTTGTAATTAGCCAAAGGGAATATCTTCTGCAATGAGTGATGTTTAATCTAATCA
This sequence comes from Myrmecophaga tridactyla, assembly GCA_004026745.1. NCBI lineage: Eukaryota > Metazoa > Chordata > Mammalia > Pilosa > Myrmecophagidae > Myrmecophaga > Myrmecophaga tridactyla. Next base: position 2,248 of record PVIY010011626.1, read on the forward strand.
CTGGAAGCCTTAATAGGAAGATTCAGAAAAGACAGGTTCTTCCTGTCTCGGCTGGTGAGACTCCCCTGTGGAGTTCGTCCAGACCCTCTATTGGAATCGTCAGCTTCACAGCCTGCCCTGCGGATTTTGGACTCTGCATTCCCATGGTCATGTGAGGCACTTTTATAAATATTATATTTGCGAGTGGTCCCTGTTGATTCTGTTTCTCTAGAGAACCCTAACTAATACAGGTATGTATGAGGTTTTTTTTTTCTTTTTTCTTTTTATTTCTTTTTCCAAATTGATGCAAATGTTCTAAGAAATGATCATGGTGATGAATATACAACTATGTGATGATATTGTGAGTTCTTGATTATATACCAAGAATGGAATGATCATATGGTAAGAATGTTCGTGTTTGTATGTTGTTATGTTTTTTAAAAATTTAAAAATTTTTAAAAAGCTAATGAGCCATCACATATTTTTTTAAAGCCATTAATATAATAAAGTTAAAACTACCTTGGCAAGGTCATAGATTTCCAGAATCGGTTTTATGTGCTGTATGGATCTCTGAACAAATGTCACCTCCACAGAGTGATTGTGTGTATCTAAATCAGAACCACCACCACCCCTACATGTGTGCCCATGTGCAAGTGCATGCACATACACCCACACACACACTTTCAATCATATCATCTTGTGTTTCTGCATGGCAACTTACCTTCATTTGACACACACTTTTTTTTATGCTAATATACGTTAAGTCTGTGTCCTCAAACTTGGTCTAATTTGTTCATTGATATGCCCCAAGCTCGTCAAATAGTGCGTGGCACACGGTTGCTTATTAAAGTAAACTTGAAATTTCTGTTAAAGTACATCCAAAGAACCCAGAAATTGCCTAAATCTCATATCTACTTTTCAATAACCCTGTTCACCAGCGACGCAAAAGCAACGCATTAATTATAAGACATCTACAAGTGAATATCTTTTTTTGAGATTTTTTTTCCAGCCCTTTCCTCCTTTTACATGGTAATGAAATTGCACTGGCCTGGGAGTAGCCTCTGTCTATCAGCCTTTGGTCAGCGAAGAGGTTTCAGAGAAAATAGTACAATTAACAATTAAGAGAAAAGGAGGGGGTGAGGACAAAGGAAAAAAGATTAAGCGGTAGCCTCGATGGGGCATTCACGGGCCAGATGCCCAGACTCGCCACAGCGATAGCAGTTGACCTCGCCTGTCTTGCTGCAGTTGATGGCCACGTGGCCATTCGCGCCACACCGGTAGCATTTCACTTGGGTGCAGTCCTTCTGTAGGTGCCCATATTCACCGCAAGAATAGCACTTTTGCCTTTCCAGACGTTCGCAATCACGAGCCAGATGACCTGGTCTCCCACAGGTGTAACAGCACTGCTCTCTTTCTCGCTTAGGCTCAATACAGTCTTTGGCGATGTGGCCACTTCTCCCACAGTTGTAGCAGATATCCTCAAGAAGGTCACAGTTCTTAGCATGGTGACCGGACTCACCGCAGCGGTAACAGATGTCTAGTAGGTTGGTGGAACTGCACTGAGAACTTCTACCACGGCCTCTAGCTCCACGCCCTCGAGCTCCTCCTTTAGGGCATCCCCGAGCCCAGTGGCCAGAGCGTCCACGCTTGAAGCATTCCTTACTGCTCATAGCTGCGGTGAGATCTTTCAATGAGCCGGCTTCCCGCTAACGCGGAGGCCCCGATGCTACCCTCCTTAGGGCGGATTAGTAAGAAGTGGATATTTTCCAGTAGGGGCCTCAGCTACGTCGCACGAGGCTTACGTATGGGTTCATTCATGTGTCACAGACATTCCAGCCGCCTTTCCTGCTTGACTTTCCTCCTACTCAGGAAGCCCAAAACGTAATAATCGGTTAAATGACTAGCGCTGTTTTCCGTTTTTTTAAAGTGTTGAGCTAGTAAGCTTGAACTTGAATCCTTTCGTGTTCCGAAAACGTGACTCATAGTATTTCTCATGAATAAGACTTTGGCTTTCTTCGTGGTCTAGCAGATGACTGTCTTTATATATATTCTATGGACATAGGAAAAGAATGTGTGAGATGTACCAAGTCCAGGGAGCAAAATAAATAAATTCTGAAAAATTAAAGCTGTCCACTTTTTGTTTTAAAAACGTGTCCAAAAAAGTATTTTAATATTTTAAAATTACTCTACATAAGATAGGGGGAAAAACTATAAGCGTCATAATGAGAATTACAATTCAGTGTATTTTATTTCAGGAATGTTAGTTCTGAACATAATTACCACAATTTAGCTTGTAAAATATAACACAATTGAAATCATTTGATATAAAGAAAGCGTTATTACTTAGAAAATAAAAGCAACTACGGAAGCATAAACATCTAAATAAATATCCTCTCTCTTATATTTTCCAAATTGTTTATATGTTATATGAACCTCATAAGTATTTATGACCATGTTGTATTCATGTACCCATGGAAATAAATTAGATACTTAGAAACACTGAAACATCAACAATAGCTATCTCTGTATAATTAAATGCAATCCCCACCCCCACCCCACCCCCATTTTCCTTCATATTTCCAATCTAAGACAGTAAGTTTAGGTTGTATAACTTTAAAACTCTACACTGAATCTTTTTGTATGAGTTAATAATTAACAATATGTTTTGCATGTAAATTTTTTTCAGGCAGCCAGCAGAAAATGTTTTTGGTATAACACAAATAAAGAACATAACTTGATGTGCCACCCTTCCATAAATGCAACCACAGAAAAAAAATGTTATTTAAAAATAAAAAACATTTAGAGCCATATAGTAGGAACAGTTACTAGATATAGTGTAAAGAAGCAAGTTTTTTTTAAGTACATAAATTTTATTATGCCGATATACTAACATTCTCCATGTAGTTTCAATTTGGAAGAAAAGATTTGGACACAGATTGATTCCCACTCTAGGAAACATATCATACAAAATGTCTCAAATCATTCATTCTAAGCTCAGAATGACTAGGTCAAACTATTTCTATTCTGGTTCTTGTGTGGTCTTGGCTTTTGATTAACCAAGTTTCTATCATTCCTTTTTTTTAACATTTTTTATTGTGATTATAACACATATACAAAAAAGTGGTAAATTTCAAAGCACATTTTAAAAATAAGCTACAGAACAAATATCAATGTGTGGTATGAGTTACAGTTCCACAAATGAAATGAGTTTTATTTCTGAACAGTGAAATGATGCTGCATAAATGATACCAAAGGGCAAAAACTGGCCTCTGTGGTTAAAATTTTGATATATTCTTATTAAAGCAACCTTATTAATTATCATCTTGAAATCCCTGTATCATTTTGGTTTATACATGCCCATAGTTTGAAGAAGTGATTTGCAAATAGTTTTGACTGGGACATGAAGTAGAAAATGCATTTTATATGACAAAAGAGAATATATATGTATGTGTGTGTATATAACTGAAATAAGTTTCAGAAAAAAATACTTAAATGTTAATGTGTGCAATTCACTTTGATGTTTTCTCTTCATGTAGTAGTAAATGCTTGTGGTGACCCATTAAATTGACTTATTTAGCTAAATGAGCATAACTACAGTTTGAAACACACAGATTTAAAGAGATATAACTATAAATTACATGCTTACATTTTGACTTTTTGATGTTTCAATTTTAGATTTTACCTGTTTCTTTCCATGTTGGAGGATGAACATTTAGCCCTCTTTCACCAACCCAACTTTTTGGCCCACATCATGCACTTGCACACCAAATTCCCTATTCCACCTTCACTTCTGCCTTTCTCTTAATATTTGTTGAGTCAGTATTCCACATTTACATAACTATAATTATGTAAGTGCTCTTCATGGTCAAGCCATTTAGAATATTCTGATCACTTTTATTGCCTTCATAGCTTTTTATGTTTCCTGGAGTTAGTTACTGTCTTTCTTCATTTCTCAGGTTTCTAACATACTTATCTCAATTCTATTCCATTAATCTATATGTCTATCCTTATGTAAGTACCATAAACATTGATGGCTGTAGCTTTGCATATACTTTGAAATTGGGAAGAGTGAAGCCCATTTATTTAGGTTTTTTAAAATTTTATTCGATAATATTTTGTAGTTTTCAGTGCACAAGTTCTACACTACTTTAAATTTTTCTTAAGCATTTCATTCTTTTTGATGCTATTTAAATGGAGTTATATTATTAATTTCATTTTTAGATTGTTCATTGCTAGTACATAGAAATATAGATTTTTGCTTATTGACATTGGATTCTGCAACTCTCCTGAACTCATCTATTAATTTTAATATTTTAATAGATTCCTTAAGATTTTCTATATTCAAAATCATGTCATTTGCAAATGAAGATAGTTTTAATTCTTCCTTTCCAATCTGGATGCCTTTTATTTCATTTTCTTGCTTAATTGACCTGGCTAGAATCTTCAGCACAATGTTGAAGAAAAGTGGTGAGAAAAGATATCCTTATATTACTCCTGATCTTAAGGAGAAAGAATTCAGTCCTTGACCACTAATTATGATTGCAGCTGTAGGTTTTTTTCACAGAAACCCTTTATCAGCTTGAGGAAGTTCCCTTCTATTCCTAGTTTGTTGAGTGTTCTTATTATGAAGTGGTATAGCTGTAGTTTGTGTTAATGTTTTGCATTAGTTAAAATCACTAGTGCATTGTTGACTAGAAATGGTTAGAGAGGGTATCTTTATATTGCTCCTGCTCTTGGGAAGAAAATGTTCAGTCTCACCAATAAATAACTTTTTTCTACCTTATGGACAGATGAGTAAAACATATGGATTAAAAATAGATAAATAATAGGGGAAACAAGTGTTAAAATAAATTTAATAGATTGAAATGCTAGTGATCAATGAAAGGGAGGGGTGAGGGGTATGGTATGTATGAATTTTTTTTGTTTTCTTTTTATTTCTTTTTCTGAATTGATGCAAATGTTCTAAGAAATGATCATGATGATGAATGTACAACTATGTGATAAAAAATGAATATTTATATTGTATGTTGGTTGGTTTTATTAATAAAAATTTTGAAAAAAGAGAAATGGCTGCCTCCACAAGATAGATCAGGATTAAAACATGGCTTTTCTGGGGTACACAATCCCTTCAAACCAGCACAGCCACTATGTCCTGTGCCTGCTGAGGAAGCTGTGTTATGTTTACATAAAAAAAGGGGGTGGGCATAAAGAAGCAGCCTCAGGGTGGCAAATAGTAAAAGCATTAGCAATCCCTCTCAAATACTCTGATTTAATAACTGTTATACAAGATTGGAAGGCTTGTTCTTGACTTCCCCCTCATTTGGTGCCGTACAATTATGGGTGTAAACATAAAGCTAATAGCCCACAAAGGACTAATCAAAATTGTAAAGACAAAATACCTTCATGGATTAAATTACTGTGTTTTTTTAGGGGATAATGTAATACCTACATATGTCATTAATCCCTGTTCAATGATTGCATACTACTTTCTCAAAACATGTATTGACTAAAGTGTTTAAAAATATCTAGCATTATTTTGACAAGTTTGATTTTGATAGAAATTGCATGTTGTAAGATGTTTGCTTTGAAGCAGTTCCAAGAATCATTTCTGTAACTTAAATATGTAAGGTATACAAGATGTATTAAAAGAAAAAGAGAATAATTTTTCCTAAATGAGTTATTACAGAATAAGAAGGTAGAAAATGTAGGACAAAATCTGAATAGATATAGAAAGTTGCAGAATGTTCACAGAAAAAGAAATTTATTTCTTATGATCAAAGTTGGGTAACCTATAGACTACCTATAGGCATGCCTAAGGGTAACTTCTGGAGGATCTCTCTTGTTGCTCATATGTGGCCTCAGTCTCCCTAAGCCCAACTCTCCAAGTGAAATCATTGCCCTCACCTGTACATGGGACATGACATCCAGGGGTGAAAGTCTCCCTGGCGATGTGGGAGATGATTCCCAGGGATGAATCCAGAGTTGGCACTGTGGGATCAACAATTCCATCCTGACCAAAAGGCGGAAAGAAGTGTAATAAATGAAGTGTCAGTGGGAAAGAGAGTTCAAATAAAGTCAAGAGGCTACTCTGGAGGTTGCTCTTATGCAAGCTTCAGTTTGACCTTGCTACCTATCATAACCTGCCAATCCCCAACCTGGACCATTCCAGCCAATCCTAAATAACACCTAGGGCAATATATAAGATTTCACAAGGGTTCCATGCATTAGAGTAACCTTCCAGAAACCTACAACCTCCAGATGGGTCCCTGGTCCAGATAAGTCCTGAAACCTAGCCCAGCCTCTCCAGAACATCAGATAGTTCCATCTCCCTACCCCATATTAGTGACAGACCTTCCAATATTAAAAATTCAGAATTGCCATAGCCCAAACAACCCTAAAGAGAGGGATGGAAAGACCAAAGGTGATGGTGGAGTTGGGCATAGAAGATAGGATTTAACAAATGAATATGATTTCTGAATCATTAAATTGGTCTCCTTTAGTCTCCAGTATTTTAGAGCAGCTGGAAGTAAAAACCTAAAATTGTGAAACCGCAATGCATGTCAAAGTCTGAAATATGTTCTATAACTCTTTGTGATGCTGTGCTTTGAAATTTATAGCTTTTTTTGGTATATATGTTAATTTTAATAATAAAAGAAGGCAAAAAGTCGATTGTGATGTTAAAAAAAACATTTAAGCCCTCTAGCCTCCTATATTCTGGAGCAGCTAGTAGGAAAAATATGAGAGGATCATATGGTAGCACATGACAAACTCTGGGATCCCTTCTGTAGTCACTTGTTGAAGAGTGCTTTGAAAACTACTGTTTTTAAATTTATTCATTTTGTAGCTATGTTATACTAGACAATAAAAAGTTAAAACAAACAACAACAAAAAACATATACCTACCATACGATCCACCTATTTTACTCCCAAGTAGTTACCCAAGAAAAATACGTCCACACAATCATGTGTTTCAAATGTCCATAGCATCTTTACTCTTAAGAGCCAAAAACAGAAAACAACCTAAATGCCCAGGAACTGGTGAATGGATAACAAATGATTACTTTAAATGTGTAAACAAAAAAAGTGGTGAATTACTGATACATACAACACAGGTAAATCACAAAATACTTATGCTCAGTGAAGAAGCCAAGAGAAAAGACAAGATTTTATATGATTTCATTTATATAAATTTCCAGTAAAAGAGGCTGAAAGTGGAGTGAGGGATGGCCTGCATAGGAGCACCTCGAAACTTCCAGAGGTAACAGAAATATTCTGTATCTTGAATATGATGGTGGTTTCACATGTGATTACATTTATCAAAACTCATTGTATTGTACAAATAAAAGTGGGTACCGTTGTACATAAATGATACCTCAAAAAAGTTGGTTTGGTTTTTTTTTTAAGGGGATGGTATGGAAAGATCATCCTTATGCAGTACAGTGGAGGAGAAAAGGCTCACCTGGATTTGAAACAAGTACCTTACAGTCAGGACTGTGATGGACTATGCTGGGAATAATTAATTTCATGATATTCGCATTACATTGGACCAGGTCACGGCGACTCTCTCCCTCCTTCTGCCAGGCACTTGCTGTGACAATAACTAATTTGGAATTTGCAGATACACTATAGTGTAAAAATGAAACAAAAGACAATATATATTTATCAAGGTCGCCATAATCATGTGCTTTAACTCTTTAAGTCTATTGTGGGTGGGCCACAGAGGCTCAGCAGGCAGAGTGTTCGCCTGACATGCCGGAGACCCGGATTCGTTTCCCGGTGCCTGCCCACGAAAAAAAGTCTATTGTAACAATCATGGGAATGAATACACAACTATGTGATGATATTGTGATTGTGAAGCATTGACTGCATACTTGGATGGCCTGCATGGTGTGTGAAAATATCACAGTAAAAATATTCACACACACACAAAAGTGCAGAGTCTGGAAAAGCTGTACTAGAGGGAGAGTCAGCCAAAAGTGAGCTCTGCCATCCCAGCAATTTCACTGTTACATGAAATTGAAATTCCCTAGAAGGAGGACCTCAAATAATTAACTCTCCCCAAAATATCAGACCACTGAAGTGGTCCTGGGAAATGTTAGACTAATAAATTCATCATGGGAAGAAAAAGCCAATTTGCTTGGAGATTGAGAATGTAACAGAGCAATCCATATTAGGGACACAGAAATCTAATTCAGCTTTCATTTACCCTTTCACTTCAAAAAATGATAAGTTTCTCTCTTTTGCTTTTATTTAGTCATCTATTAGTCTACGATTGAAGACAGTTAAAAGCTGTCACACTCAGCGTCAGACATACATTTGAGATGAAAAGAAAATCTTTTCTCTTTTGAATTATAATTTCTCAGTGTTTGTTTTCTCATTAAAAAGATAGCAATAGAAGTTCTTTATAGAAAATACAGAGAAGCAAAAAAGGAAAAGTAGAAAGCACCCATAGTTCTACCAGCACTGATAGCCACTAATAGTTTTTTTGAATATTTGAAACACACTTTCCTTGGCCATGTGTCTTCTTTTGTGTGGGTGTGTGTGAATACAGATGTCTTCCTTCTTAAAAACAAAACAAAACTGGGATCATACTATTATAGAGCTTTATCACTTTTTCTCTTAAACTTAACTGCACTGTGAATATTTTCCACATCGCTAAATATTCCTCTATAATATCATATTTTAATGATTGTCTAATATTGCTCTCATTATATGAATCATGTTTTTAAACCCAATTACTTGCATCCTTTATACATTTTTTTCACTACTATGAACAATGCCATAATAGTCTTGGAAGCTAACTCTTTTTATTTCTGATAACGTCTTTAGGATAAATTCTTAAAATTTAAAATATGGAGTCAAAAGGTAGGTAAAAGTGTAGTGTTGTTTACATGTTAGTTTCCTTTCAAAAGGGTCATGCATACCTATTTATTTGCAGTATACCAGTGTATATTTGCAAGTATCCTGACTCAGATATTATTAGTTCTTAAAACTGTTTGGTAAAATAAATATATAGTAGTGTCTAATTAACACTTTGATTTAAATTTTTTGTTTTATGATAACAAACATTTTTATATTTTGATTAGCTATTTGTATTTCTTTTTGTGCAGATTACTTATTGGATTCTTTTCCCTTGTTTTCCACTGAAGTGTTTTGATCTCAATTTTTGTGCCCAAATGTTGTGTGCACACATTCTTTGCCAGTCATTAGTTCCTCTTTTGATTTTATACATGATTATTCTCTTGTATTGTCCTGGAAAGCAGTCCTATATTTCATGTCATCCACACATAATTCTAAAAGTATCTCCTTTTCAACAAATAACTAGTTAATTTGTCTCTATCAGAACATGGTGAAATAGCAGTGAGAATAACATAGACCCTTGTCCTATTCCTTACTGTAATGGGAATATTCCTACTCCATGGAATCTGGTGAGTCCCTGTTAAATATGATGTTATGTGATATGTTTTATTTTATTTCTAGTTTATTAAAAATTCTTTTTATGAAAAAAAGAAGAACCAGCCATCAAATTAAGATATCATAAAGAGGAACAAAATTATGATTTTTCCCTCTCCCCTATATATCCAAAGAGGAATCTATTTTAGACCCTGTTGAAGAAATGATGCAACTTTTCTCAAAATTAATATTTGAGTTCCTCACAGAAGACAGGGCCAGGCCTTGTATTTAGCAGTGGAGGAGACTGAACAGAATAATTAACATCCAGATATCCAGGGTTGTGAAGAGGGAGAAAAATCAATGCATATTGCTGGTGTACTAACCACAAACTGATTATTCTCGCCGTTCTTGCTCTGTAAAAGTAATCTTTTGGTTCTCTGTGTTTGAGTCTGTTCTCCAGGGGTTCATCATCAATCAGTTGTTTTGTTTGCTCAATCCTGGCTGGTTCGGCCAAGCCTGCGAGCTGCTTTGGAGGTTCTTGTGTGGATATACTTTTTTATACATTTTTTTTGCAGTATATTCTAAAATTTGCAACATCATTCCCAGAAAGAAATAGAGGCCTAGTTGGCCTGCAAGGAAGGCCAAGCTTGGGAAGGTAGGCCACTAAAGATAGCAGAGCAAATAAAGGCCACCAATAGGAAGACTTGACAATGGAGTAGCGGTCTAAGAATGGGGAAAGGATTGGCGAAAGCAGGATCGGCTGAGGGAGAGATCGTGGCAGACGCTGGGTGACGAAGGGGAGGGGAAAGATGGAAGAAGGAGAATGGACTAGGGAACTGGGCATGAGAAAGGGACGAAGGAGGCAAGTTCGCTGCTAAGCGTTAGTCTTAGGTGGTCAGGGAAGGGTGGGGAGAAGGCGTACGCGGCGCATGCGCTGGAAGCACACTGCGGGAACGCTGGAGAGGATGGGGCCTATTCTGACTTCAGTGCCTGCAGCTGCAGCGCGGTTTCCTTTTCTGCTTTCAGCTGTTGTCATGACTTCCTCCCTCCCTGGTACCGCGAACTTGGGGGTTGCCACTACTTTCACCCCGTCTTGGACGGCCGATGATAAGATTTGTGCCACGACATTCAATTCAGCTAGGAGGTAAAGGAACGATGTAGGGGGAAATAGTGGAGGGCGGCAAAGGAGCTCCGGCCAGTAAGATCCTGTTTTCTTCCAGTTTACGGGAGGAAACAATGGGGGACTGTATGAGCTTCAGACCTCCAAAAGGATGTTGAGTATATACTTCCATTGTAAACGGGATGCAGATTCCCTTCCTCTAGTCTGGTTTGAGGTTCCTGAGCGTCGGGATTTTTCATAAGATTCCCTGTTTAAAAAAATGAGGGTTCCTCATTGTAGCAGAAGGTGTATTTAAAGGGCGGGGTCTTAGGGCTAGACACGCCTATTGCTTATAAAAATTATTTTCCTTTATTCAAGATGGGGGCTCTTATTACGTGAGTCTTTTGGGTACTGTAGCCCCTCCCTTTGGGTTAGGGAGAATTCCTTCTAGGTCTGGATCTGCGTGTTCCAACTCAACAGGCAACGCCTTCTTTCCGGTGTTCCATATCCCTAGTTTATCATATATACCCGGATTAGGGAAGGCTGGTAATAGCTGTCCTTGGGCACTGGGGCACACTGTGACGAGAAACAGCCGGATTTCATCAAGCAGGTAAATATAATAGACGAAGGTGGGCGCACAACCGGAGAGACTAGGAGAAGTCAGGTTCGGAGCGCAGGTGTATTTGAGAGGCTGGATGGGGAAGCGGCGCTCAAGTGTATTTAAGAAAGCCTGACGTGGAGGGGTAGGTGCTCCAGTGGTGGGTAGAAACGGAGGCACGCCACCGCAACGCCTGGATGGATGCGCTTAGAAGATGCGCCAGCGTATTTAATAGCAAAATTGCTTGAAGTTGGCGCCTGCGGTGGATAGGGAGAGGGAAGCGCGCATGCGTATTTGAGACAGCATTGTGGCTTGTATAGGGTTTAACCGGAGGCAGGGAGAGGCGCGCATGCGTATTTCGGGCGGAGTGACGGAGGGGAGGTAAGGTGCACAGCGCATGTGTAATTAGACCGTAAAATGGCGAGGCAGGAGGTAAGTTGTTGCCGCTTACTCTTGTTTGGGCATTTTGGGCTAGCAGCGCCTGCAGAGAAACAAATCTACCTTTCTAGTTGGTTGAGGGGATCAACCTGAATTGGACTTGCCCTAGGTAATGGGCAAATGCACTAGAAATTAACCCAGAATTTTAGCCTCTCACTGACTTACCGATAATGTGGGTTTAAAAATGCGGAAGAGAATGACTATAAAAATGTTGTGGTAGCTGGCTGAGTGTAGGAAATGCGGGAAAAATGGGCACTTGGAGACAGACCACTTCTGGGCAGTATACATCTGGAGGGATCTATCTGAAGTGCTGATCTTCGGCCGCTGTAGTTAGTGCTAGACGCGTTCATCCCATCATGAGGGTTGAAGTATTGAGAGAATCTACTGTTTTGTTTGCCGAAAACCCTTGATTTTCTCCCTTTGAGAATACAGGGGTGAAGCTTTGGCTGTGTTGCCAAATGCTTGTTAAACTTGACTTTAAACCTGGAATTTGGGCAAATGGCTGTTTGGCACTCATCCTGCGTGGAGATTGATACATAGTCGATGGTAATGTGAAGGTGACCTGTGTTTGCACCCTTTCTTCTAAATGATTTTCATTGCAGAACTCTCAGCACGGTTTAGTGAAAAGAAAAGATTGATTTTTCTTTTTCAGGCAACTATGCTGTCATGGCTCTCGAGGGCTACCAGTGAGGATCCATTGTTAATCACTAAAATTAGTAAATAATTTAGCACTTAGGTGTGTAGTGGAAATAGTACAGGATCCAAAAGTGAGGAGAGAAGACTTTTCCAATAATCCTAGCTCTGACCTCATGTTGGTCCTTTCCCTTCTTTGGGTCTCTTTTCCTTTCTCTATACCCTTGATAACCTGATATAGCAGTACTTGTTTTTCATCTTTTACAGATGAGAAATTTGAGGGAAGTAGGTTAAGTATTTGTCCAAGGCTTTACAACAAGTTGAATGGCTGAGACTGCATTTTTACCAAGGTAGGATAGCTCCAGAATCCTGTGCTTTTAAACATTACTACTTTATCCCCTAAAATGAGGGCCTAAGTTGAAGTCTCCCCTCTTATGATTTCAAGTGTGTTTGTAATTTACCTAAGCTGTTTGAGAAAGGAGACTTTTTGTGTTTTGCTCAGTGCATAGTACAGAGTTACATATGTAGGAGACTAAAAGTGAAGAATTGTTGATTTGGCGCCTAGGGGGCTGGCCATCCTTTTCTATCCTAATGTGCTTTTTTTGTTCTGTTGCAGAGGGTCTAAAATGGCCGACTGCAGCAGGCTGGACACACCCTTCTTGCTTAGCCCGTTTTGCCATCTGATCTGAGGCTTTGAAGCACCCAGTCATTTGCTGCAGTAGAGATTTTTTTCTTTTACTCATTGTTAGTATTTTGGTGTGTTAATCTAAATGTCCAATAGTAAAGGAAAGGTTATTACCCATTTTTCTTATAACAGACTGAAAATACATGTATTTCTTTTATTATTTCCTTAGGATAGACTCATTGAAGTGGAATTACTACATCAAAGGGTATGAGCCTTTTTAACACTCAATATGTATTCACGAATTTCTTTCCAAAATGTTTATACTCACATAAACACTGAGTAATTTTAAAAATATATATATTTTTGTAGATAAGAAGCGGTATTAATTTTGAATTTTGCTGGTTATTTGTGAGTTTGGATTCTTTTTTCTTCCAAATGTTTCTTACCAGTTTTATTTTCTTTAATATGATGTTAGTTCATGTCATAGACTGATCTGTTGGAGTTTTAGTGTAGTGTTTTATTGTTATTATCTATTTGAATGTGTTCTATACCTAAGCGCTATTACTCATTTCTGTAATTTACCATAAATATCTTCTCCAGGCTATTGTTTGCCTTTTAATTTTGTTTCTAAAAATTTTTAGTTAGTTGATATTTGAAACTACATGGCCATATTTCTCCATTTTCTGTTTTGTGATTGTCTTCCATTGTTTAAGTTTGGAAAGCTCCTCAGTCTAGAAATATTCAATTCATTGTAGTTTTGTTTGAAGATGACCATCAAGTATGAGGGGGGAAAGATCCATAATTCCACCACCCAGAGGTAACCAGTATTAACAAATTTGTTCATTTTTCATTCTATGTTTCAAATAATTGATCATGTATATTAATTATTTTATATCAGGTTTTGTATTTAACATTATAACATGCATTTTTCTATGTTAAACATTTTTTGTAATTGTCATTTAATGATTTCATGATATTGTATTGAAAGTATTATAAATTTTCAGTGTTAAAGTATGTGACCAATGTCTTTTCATGTAGTTTTTATTCTCTATATTGGATTATTTCCTTATAAAACAGAGTTCCAGAATTAGAATTACTCATCAGAAGGTTTGAACATTATAAAGATTTGTCATAATTGCTTTTGAAAAAATTATGTCAATTTTTGCATCCATTCATTTGGGTACTTAAAAGAATATTTTTTTGGGGGGGGTGCAGCTAACTATGTGTAAAAGAATATTTTTGTTTTATGATACATGTCTTTGATTACAGTTGAGGTTGGACTCAAATGTTAAATATTATTTCTTGTGAATTATTCTATTTGGGACTGAATGTTATCTCTTTGTAGGAACTGTACATTACGTGCTCTGCTTAAGACTCTATTATCACTTGTGATTTCCTGCAAATATACAAATACACTTCTGGTATATCTTTTTTGCAATTGAATCTGAAGAAATGTTTGTGATTCCAAAGACAGCTACTGGGTGGCATACTTGTCGGGTTCTTGGTAGCCTTTTTGAGATAACATTTGTGTCTATCTTTTAAAGAAATTGCTTTCTCTTTAGACAAAAAAAAGTGGCTTTCTTGAGTGCCTCATCCCCATGGTGCTCCCTGGATGTGGGTGTGGGGAGAGGACATGGCAATATTTTGTCCCTAATAAAAAACCAATTTAGGAAGAAACAATATGGTAATCCTGCCTTCTCTCCCATTCTGGGACTGATCTTTCTTATTTTAGGTATTTATACATAATCTGGGGGAGGATAAGGATAGTGAAATCTCCACATTTATAGATAACACTAAGCACTTCGCAGTGTGAAATGCTAAATAGGAATAAATCGCAGCACCTGAAAAGGTTTGTGAGTGGACTGACCTTTGGCAGAATTGTGCATTGTAGGCAAGAGCAATGTAATAACTTTAGGGAAAAATAATATGTTAAGCTTAAAAAACAGTGGTCTTGGAGGGATTGGGTCCCAGGACAGAGGTCCCAGAGTAATTGGCAACACAGAAAAATACCACCCTATTTTTGTAGAAAACCATCTGAACCAAATAACTAGACACAGTGGTACTCTCTCCTCAAGGAGTCTCACTGTCACCCAGTTTTGAAAAGAGAATGAGTGGAGTGTGTTACTTCTCTGTTTCATGTTTCTTATTTATAAAATGTAGGTGAGTTAGAGTAGATATTCTGAAAGTTGGTTTTGGTGATGTCTTCTTGTTTCCTGAAACCAGGTCTGTTATTTATGGTTCAGAGAATTTCTTTAATTGTTTATTAAATAAACCTTTCCATATTGTTATTCCCATTCAATGAACTGTACAATTTTTGCTTTTAATAACAATTCTAATTCTTATTTTTTCAGTGAATGTTGAGGATTATGGATTACAGTTGTCCAGTTGAGATAATAACTTTTTGCTACCCTGTTAAAATGGGTTAATCAAATTGTGAGCTCTCATTTTTCAGCATTTTGCTAACTGCAGATGTTAAGACAGGTTCATGTGGAAAATGCATTGGTTATTTAACGTGTTGAAGTAAGAAATTTTAGCCTGGGTGTGTTTGTGTGAGTGGGTTGGTAGTTGACTATATAAGCAAAAAGGAAAAAAAAAGCTTCCATGTTTTAGTGGAGGCCTGTACTTATCTTAGGCGTGGGGGTCCCATTTTTTTAAAAAATAATTTTATTGACAAATCTTTATACACATACAGCCCATACATGGCATCCAGTCAGTGGCTCACCATATCACATAGTTGTGTATTCACCATTATTGTTTTTTACAATATTTGCATCACTCCAGAAAAAGATTTAAAAAGAAAGAAGAAAAAACTCATATATACCATACACTTTACCCCTCCTTTTCATTGACCACAAATATTTCCATCTACCCAATTTATTTTACCCTTTGTCCCCCCTATTATTTATTTATTTATTTTTGTCCATGTTTTTTACTCATCTGTCCAAACCGTGGTTATAAGGAGTGTCAGGCACAAGGTTTTCATAATCACACAGTCGCATTGTAAAGGTTATATCTTTTTACAGTCTTATTCAAGAATCAGGGCTACTGGAATACAGGTTAATAGTTCCAGGTACTTTCCTCCAACCAATGGGAGTCCCATTTTACATATACCAGTATCCAGTTCCTAAATCCATATGGTCAGGTATTAGGGATAGTCTGGGTATTTGAAATAGTCTTAAATGCATTTTATTTTAACATTTGATTTCTACTTCCTCTCCTCTTTTGATACAGCTTGCAAGAGCCTGGAGCAGCGGCCATCTGGAAAGAAACTTTGCATCGGCCATTATAATACAACCTGATAAGTGTTTCAGCACTTATCAGGTTGTATTGTAATTGTCTGTGTATATGCCTGTCTCCCTTTCTATATTATCACTTAGTGTGTGCGCTCCTTGAGGGCAGGGGCAGTGTCTTCATCTCCAGAGTCCAGCCTGGCACATTAGTAGGCCTCAGTAAATGTTTTTTGGATGAATAAATGAATGCTCATCAACAAACATTTATTGTGTGCCTGCTAAAGTGATCTCAACGGGCTCTGGACTGTCAACAGTTTCTTCAAAATGCATGTGATCTGAAACTTGCTATTTCTTTCTAGTTATATGAATATCTTCCCAAAAGTTTCTCATGAGACAATGCTATTTTACTGTTTGGATATCAGTCCTTGGTATTTACAGATGTTGCTGCTGTTGCTAGAGCGGACACATGCTTCCTTGGGACATGGGTGACAGGGGTGATAGCTACCAGATAAGGAGCTTCATCCTCACAGCCACTGTTTACTAAACAGTTTCTATTTATAGATTCATCTCCATTTTTTCTTCCCCCACGTCATCCTCCAAATAGTAATCCTAGGTAGGGGTCCACATTCTAGAACAGGGATTGGCAAACTATGGCTCCTGGGCTACCTGTTTTTGCAAATAAAGTTCTCTCGGAACACAGCCATTCTCATTTGTTTACATGTTGTCTGTGGCCACTTTGGTATTACAGTGATATAGTCGAGTAGCTACACCAGAGACATTATAGCCCACAGAAGCCTGGCCTTTTACAGAAAAAGTTTGCCAACCATGTTCTGGATCATCACTCAACAGTGATACTTTTAGCATCTCAGAAACTCATTTATCTATCTACCTCATTCATTCATTATTGCTTATGACAGGTCTATTTTCCTAATTTATAAATGGGACTACTAGGACACATTTTAAATTAGGATATTATAAGGCCTCCTCTAGGATCCTGCAATTCAGTTATTTATACTGTAATCCTTCAACATTAAGTTTCGAGCTTCAACTAGAAACTCCTTTTATTATATCCTAACTTGAAGCAGGTGGAAATATCGTGCCTTAGGTGCTTTATCCCTCACCGCCCCCCCTTTCCAGCATAGCTCTTTGGCATGAGAATATGGGAAATAAAGGATTATTGGGGGACAAGGCAGAAAGTTAGGTTGAGGCAAATGTTTAAAGCATTCTAATGTTAAATTTTAAATGAAGTAATCGAGTTTCTGAAATATTAAGTTATTCAGACTTACAGGTAGCAAACCTGGACTTCCAGGAACCTCTACCTTCCCTCATCTTAAATGCACTAGGTAACCTGCCTGTGAGTGTATTGTGATTGATTTCATTAAAAGTTGAAGATCTCTGAGTTAGATGCAAGAAAGCTAAGTTAAAAAAAAACGGACAGAACATTGAATAGTCTCATTCTAGGAGTAAAATGAAGGAGAAAAGAGCTTAGCCTAAAAAAAATAGATGATAAAGTAAGTCAGCCTTTGTCTCAAGTTTCTCACCTTAAAAATGGTATGCATGTATATGCATGTATATATATAAATAAATGAGTAAATAAATGCTTTGAGGCTAAAAGTACAAACCTAAACAAGAGGACTATGGTTTTAGGAAGCAGAATTTTTCTCGCAGGGGTCCAAACTGATTTTTCATTTTAAAACTTCTGCTGGATCAATTTTTTTAAAGCTGATGGCTGGATTTTCCCCAAAATTTTACTAAAATTTTCAAATATAAATACAGGAAAGTTGAAAGAATTGTACAGTGAAATGCCCATGTACCTACCACCTAAGATTGTGCAATCAAATTTTTGGTGTATTTGCTTTATCACATATTCATCTATCTTTGTTGGTTAGATTTTTTAAATACTGTTATCCATTATAATCTCATCTGTATCTGACACATCATGGTGCTGCAAAATAATTGCTTTTGATTCCAGCCTGTATCTTCCAAAGTAGCATGAATACCACTGCAACCTAACCGTGTATGAGCAGATCTTTAAAGTGATGAAGCATTCATCTTGCCTAGGAATGAGAGTCCCAGGGAAAGAAGCCATTTTGTTCCTGAAAGAAAATGGCTGCCGCTTACTGTTGTTTACTAGGAGTAGTAGGGTAAAGGAAAGAGTCCAGGTGTACGGTCTGTGGATCCTTCCAATGACACACCACCCTGAACTTGATTCACTTCTCTGACCTGGAAGGCAGGGGGTTTTCTGAGCCCTTCTACTTGGTTCTCTCTTTTTCTTTAAGGCTTGATAAAGGAGCAACAACAGTCACAGTGAATTGCCAGTGAGATGATATATTCACATTAGCACAATTCCTGGGAATTCTAGCAAATGGATTTTTTTTTTCATTATCTACTTTAATACAAGAGTGTACTTTATTTCAAGAACTCCATTCTTGGCGTTTTCAACACATTATAATTGAAAAAATAGTGATTGCTTGAGCCAGGGCTTAAGAAATACTCATGAAGTCCATGAATGAAGTGAATTTGAGAAATGCTACATTAAGATCATTCATGTTTTCTTTCTGCTCTGAGTCTGTATCAGTAGTATACTGGTAAATGTTGAACAGCCGGTTCTGGAGGGAAAAACCGCCATGGTTTAGCATTTGCCTATTTTTGTGGTGTAAGTATTATCACCATGGCCGATTTTAAGGTTACAACATAATGTCACTGAATGCAGAGTTGGGAAGAGATACTAAAATTGGTTCTCAAGCAGCTACAAGCTGACTCACATACACCACTCATGTAGACACTGAACAGTCTCCTGATCATAATATGGCTGCTTTTGCCATTTACATTCATTCAGTACACCAGTGGTTCTCAAAGGGTGGTCCCTAACCAACAGCACAATCATCACTTGGAACTGAACTTACTGGAAATACAGAATCTCAGGCTTTACCTCATCTCCTGAAACAGAAATTCTGAAAGTGGGGCCTAGCAATCTGTTTTATCTACCCCTCCAAATTAGCAAATGGATTTTTAATTAGCATTTCACTGCGAATTCTGGGCCATTGTATAATCATTTTCTTTTGAAACTTTTCTGTTACCAACTGCCACAGTGTCAATTAAGAAGCACAATGAACTGAAATTTTCCTTATCAGGAACACAATAATGGTAAATGATACCTGTCTATCTATTCCCTGTGAATTAAGCTCTCTAAGGGCAGAGGTCATGTCCTACTCATCTTTCTGTTTCTCTTAGTAATAAATGTTTGTATTCAGAAATAATGCAGTACTTTGAACACCTGTCATGTTGGCAAAGATTATAAAGGACTTCAAAATGTTACGTGTATTAGTAAGACCCTGAATTAGTACAGCTTTTTTAGGGGGGTGGTTTGACAATATATATTAGTGGACAGAATAAAAATTCCAAGTTCTTTAACCTGCAATTCTATTTCTAGGGCTATAATGCACAATATGTTTAAGCATATTCTCAAAGATTCAAGTATAGGAATGTTCTCACTGTGTTCATAGTATAAAAATGGAAAAACTTACCTGTTCATGAATAGGAGTTTAGATAAATTAAATTTTGGTCTATTCATGTAATGATACAACACAGCCATAAAAATAGTCTCATAGATGTATATTTGACTTGGAAAGATGGTCACAGTGTAGTAATTGAAAAAGTGTATAAAAGCAGTATAATTTCATCTAATTTTTATAGAAATAAAGCAAAAAAAAACCCCTCATGTTTTATATGAAAGTAGTTCAAACAACATGCCCCAAGTGTTGAACTTTCTGGAGTTCTGGGTGATTTTTAATTTTTATTCTATAAATTCTTGGAAATGCATTGAAGTGTTTGTTTATGACATTGTAAGTTAGGGAAACATGAAAACTTTTTTGAAATTTGTCAACATGAACAGCAGTACAGTTAATGGGAAACTGTTCTATGAATGGCCTGGATCAGTTTAATTTGGAAAAGTACTGTCCAGTGATAAAAGTACTGGGTGAGGCCAGGGAAGGGAGTAGTGGAAATAAGATCACTGTCTTCAGAGAAAGGCACTAACTGTTAAGCTGCTCCCCTCTATTCTTGGCTCCTTTAGCACAGGCATTCCACATGTCAGTTTTACACTTACCATTTATTTCCCAGTCAGGCCCTTTAAACATTCCTTTCCCATCCTTGCCCCTCTGGACTTTAACTAGCTACAGTAATTGCTAGTGGCACCAGCTACCTGTGGGTGTGCAGATCTTGCTTTAGTAATGGTTGCTTTAGTTGTGTCAACAAAGATGGCTCAAACCTATCAAGGCTTTTGCATCTATCTCCCTCCCCCCAGCTTGGCAACACCTATGGTGAAAGCTTTTTTGCGTGGGTCTCATGGTCACTAGTCAATTAGAGGACAATCATTTTTTTGCTGGTAGGGGTGATGGGTAAAACAGTTAAAAATGAGCTCTGGGAAACTAACTGTTCCTTGGAATTTGAGGCTGGGAGTTGAGGGCTGCCTGCATCTCATTGAGTAACAGGAAATGTAGCAGTGCTAGCTGGTTCTGGTAGCATCTAATGATAACAGTTAATAGCCTGGGCTTTGGGCTATCATCAAACTATACTTTTCATGCTAAACAGCTAGGGTCTGAGAAACTTAAAGGAAATAGGCTACTTCCTTAGAAAAAGAAAGGGTTCTGGGGATCTTTGGATTGTTCTGTGTGGTTTCACATTCCAGAGCCCCCTTTCCCCTAGTGGTTGAGTCTTGGAGGTAGGAGACTAGCCACTACCCTACCTAGCTCCTTCTGACCCTTTGGTAACCTAGTAAGCTAGTTAAAAGAACAGATATATTTGACTCCTTTTCACATACAGACTCATATGAGTCTTGGGGAAAAGAACAGGCTCATTTTAAGTAGAAGTAAGTACCCCTGGTGGGAGTTGAGATTGTAAATGACAGGACTTGACTTGGTTCAAAGGCCAATGTTTTGTTACCTTTCCTCATCAGTGTGAACCAAAGTCATCTGATGACTAGATGGAGGTTTCATTTACTTCTGGGGATGGGGGTGGGGCTATTTTAGCCAGCAGTATGGAACATAGGGTCATAAACTTCCAGACACAGAAGGCCTATAAGTGATCAAGTTTATTCCCTATTCAAAGAAAGGGATATTGTGGTCCAAAGAGGGCAAGGACTGAGTTCTAACATTTTGGTATAGTCACTTGGTACCTCTGTACCAAAGTTGTCTCGTTTAAAATGGAGGCAAGAATCCTTATTAAACATTAGTTGTAGTCCTTGCAATATCCTTTGATAGAAGGACATATTTGAGATGCTAATGCTATTGCTTAGAACAAGAGTGAAATCTGAGGACAATGGTGTGGGCTGGATGACTTGACTGAAATGGTATAAGTAAAATTGAAGCTACTTCTCAAACCCTGACTATTTTGTCTTAAATTTGTTTCTTCTTCCTTCTCCCTATCCTACAGGTGATACCAAATACAGAAATCATCCACTGGTGAAGAGGTTATGCTGAGCCCTGCCTGTCCCAGTGGAGTAACTAGAGAATTGGGAGAGGCTGGAATCAGTAACCCGCATATGATCTTTAAACCATTGCGAAGCCTTGGTAAGTGGTCAATGACTTTGTTGAGCTTTCCCAGCTAATGGAAGGGGCAGGGAAGGTAGTCTTAATAGACTCTAGGCAATTACCTGGTGTTTTCTCATTATGATAGGACAAAAGGTCTTAAAATATTCAGGCTATAGTAGGGAGTAACTAGCCTAACCTCTTTTCCCATTCTTTCATTTTCACAGATGAGGGGAATTGAATCTCTTGACCAAGATTATAGATAATTGGTGTAGAAAATGGATTTGCATCCAAGCCAGTAATGTGTCTTCTACCCAGTGCTTCCTCTAGTTTCCATCCAAATCCTAGAAGGCCATATGAGGTGGAAGAGTTTTTATTCCATCCTGAAATTTTTTTATAATCGTCTCAGAGATTGTTCTTTCTCAATAGAAATTTCCATGGTGTAAAATTATAATATACATAAAATCGTCTCAGGTGCTTGATAAAAATGCAGATTCCTAGGCAATCAGAAACCTTGTCATTGGTCAAGAGCAACATTAAGACTAGCCTATCACTTACATTGAGATTTCCTGTCCAGTGGGTTCATCAGAGAGCAAGAATGAATCACTATTGTCATGGACATCCTTGTGAGGCAGTTGGGAAGGCTTGGTACATGGTCAGTGGTTTTGGAGGGGTTCCTCAGTTGGTGGTATAGAAGGGAAGGGAAAATTTTCATCTTGAAGCAGCACTTACCTCCTTCCTACAACAGACAGTTAAGTACTTAATAATTTCCGGAGACCAGAAGACATCAACGTCCTGACTTCATGGAACTTTCATTCTTGTGTGGATAGACAAGGGAATAAAACCAGTAAGTACATAATGTATCATAAATGTTATTTTGGATTTTTTTTCCATGATGTGAAAACTTGCATTAAAAATGGTTGGATTAGACTAAATAACATTTGTGTTTCTCCACCCTTCCCATTCTCTCTTTTATCCCCCACCATAGTAGGGATTTTTTTTAATGCAATTTTATTGAGATATATTCACACATCATACAAACCATCCAAAGTATTCAATCGTTGGCTCGCAGTTTCATCATGCATACATCCCCATGATCAATTTTAGAATATTCATTATTCCC
The DNA here is from genome assembly GCA_004026745.1 of Myrmecophaga tridactyla. Taxonomy (NCBI): domain Eukaryota; kingdom Metazoa; phylum Chordata; class Mammalia; order Pilosa; family Myrmecophagidae; genus Myrmecophaga; species Myrmecophaga tridactyla. Next base: position 24,894 of record PVIY010011626.1, read on the forward strand.
GAAAAGATATAAAAATGAACCCAAATACTCCCATACCCCTTATTCCCCTCTATTATTGACCCATAGTATTAGTGTGGTATACTTGTTATTGTTGATGAAAGACTATAAAAACATTACTGTTAACTGCAATCCATAGTTTGCAGTAGGTACATTTTTCCCATATGCCTCTCTATTGTTAACTCCTTGTAACAGTGTTATACATTTGTTCTAGTTTATGAAATAACTTTTATATCTGTACCATTAATCACAGATGTTGTCCACCACAAGAATCACTGTGTTATTCCCATGTTTTAACCTTTAGCTTTCCTTCTGGTGACATACATGATTGTAAACTTCCCCTTTCCACCACATTCACACACCATTCAGTGCTGTTATTCTCGCAATAATGTGTTACTTTAACTTCTATCCATTCCAAACATTTTAAGTTCAACCTAGTTACACATTCTGCACATACTAAGTAATTGCTCCACATTCCTTAGCCCTCATTTTATATCCTGGTACCCTATATTCTGTATTTTATGTCTATGAGTTTACATTTTATAATTAGTTCATATCAGATCATACAATATCTGTCCTTTTATTTCTGACTTATTTCACTTAACATAATATCCTCAAGGTTCATCCATGTTGTCACGTGCTTCAAGACTTCATTCCTTCTTACTGCTGAGTAATACTCCGTCATATGTACATACCACATTTTGTTTATCCATTCATCTGTTGACGCACACTTGGGTTGTTTCCATCTTTTGGCAATTGTGAAAAATGCTGCTGTATTGTACATTGGTGTGCAAATGTCTGTTCGTGTCCCTACTTTCAAATCTTCTGGGTCCATTTTCTTTTAATACAGGCCATTTCCTCTTTCCATATTTTGGCCAACTTTATTTCCTTTACTGGGCTTCAATTTTCAATCTGCAACATGAGATTTTGTGTGAATTTTTTAAAGACCTTTCCATCTTTGAACTCTTCAGAGTCTCTCGATGTGATGAAGCCTGGCCAAGCTGAATGTAAGAAGGGTCATAGGTAATGAAAACAATCTTTTTCCTCTTGTAAATCCTCACTAGGCTGAATTGCAAAGGATGTTTTTGAAAAGTGTTTTAAAGAGGCCACCAGATCTTTCATGTGAGTGAATTTGTAGCAGGAAAGAGGGGCTCTCTCAACTTAAAATAACACAGTGATTAAGGTCAGTAGGAAAAGAAAGGCTGACTTTGCTCTGACGTCTGTGAGAGAAGCCCTTAGAATATTAATTTGAAATTCAGTCATTCATGAGAATTCAGAACATTGCCATATTTCCTAATTATGGTTTTAATCTAATTTTGATACTTCTCCTGTCTCTGTTTATTTCTGCATCGTTCTGTGGATGTTTTCACATTTCTGGAGAAAAGACCATCTTGGAAGGTTAACTTTTCCATAGCTTTCTAATAGGAAGTATTTTCCTGACCTTTTATTTTTCTTAAACATTTTATTTTGAAATAACTTCAAACTTACAGGACAAGTGCAAAAATAATACAAAACCCTTATAGAGAACTCCAACATCTCCCCTCAATACACAGATCCAGCAATTGCCACGTATACCCTGTCATTTCAGCTATCTATACACTTACCATCCTTCCATCCATTCATCCATCCATCCATCAGTCTATGCATCATCCATCTTTCTATTCTTTAAATATTTGAGAGTAGGTTGTACACAAATATTCCTTAAACACAAAGTACATCCGTGTACATTTCTTAAGAACCAGGATAGACACTTTATGTAACTGCCTTAAGTACAGTTAACAAGTTCAAGAAATATAATGTTGATATAAAGCTTATAGTCTATGTTCTAATTTTTTTGTATGCCTCAATGTCCTTCTTTTTGCTTTCTAATCCTCGGTTTATTTAGTACAATTTGTTCATTCTACACAACAATGTACAAGCACAACATTATCTAAAATATTTCAAAGTTACAAAACTCAAAACAGAAACTTTATAGTACTAACTGTACAATAAAAGCCAAAAAACAATGTACACTTGGCAGAGGTAACCTGCAAGACCACCAGGACTGATGGCTGCAGCAGGTGGCTGTGGTGACCCTGCCAAGCTGGCTGTCAGGTTGCTCACCAATTTCAGAGAGATATATGCACAAGCACAAATAAAGAACCATTCACACCAACTAATGTGGGACAAGAGAGGGGCTCTTTTGGGGCATTCTGATCCTAGGGGTTAGGAGAAGACTTGAAGCAGAGGGACTCTAGACAGCACCAACAGAAAGGGCAACTGCATAAATTCTCACCTGTGTTCCCCAAGGACCCACAAGGGGCACAGCCAGGCTACCAGGTGGTCCCAGGTCCTTTGGGGAAAGGTGGGGCAGCATGTATAGCCTGCAGCTTTGTTTGCCATCCCTATTGGCTCTCTCTCTAAACTAACTCTGCAGTCAGGAACAGGTGAGCTATTTCTAGCCAGAACCACCAGAGAACATATTTATAGGCACAGCCCCAAACCCACACTCATGCAGACCAAACTCAGCCTTCAGAGGAAATGTCTCAATTGCTGCCTTAGAAGCCTGCCCCTGAGTTGGATTTCCTTTCCTACCTAACCTCCCTTGGCTAGAAAAGTGACAAAACTTAGTCGGATGGGATGTAAGTTCATCGTAAGGTGTCAGGAACTGGAGTGGCTTCTGTGGCGGTGGCATCCAGGGGACTGAGACTGCTGGCACACAGGAGACCTATGCCTGGGAGAACAGGACCTTCTCATCCATGGGGGTACCTGCATCACATGAGAAGTGGTGGTAGCATTCTCCTGGGAGGGCTGAAACGCCTAAGGGGAGGCTGAGGCCAGGGGGCCAGCACAGCTGTGGCAGTCATCTCCTGGTCATCTATGTGTCCTCCAGCCATGTGTTTCAGTGCCTTCTCAGCTTCATCTGGATTCTCAAATTCAACATAAGCATAGCCTTTGGACAGATGGAAATGCATCCTTTCCACAGGCATGTCAATCATTCTAAATTTTCCATATGTGGAAATATTTCCATGATGTGATCTTTGGTCACATTCTGGGTAAGCTTCCCAATGTGCACTTTGGTGGGTTTAGGGGAAGGACTTCTCCTTTTTCTTTCCTTTTTATCTTTTTTGGCTGGTTTAGATTTAGAGTGGGAACACTGCCTGTTCTTGTTTCTGTACAGAGAAGGACTCGGAGAGCTTGAGGAGCTGCTCGAAGGACTCAGAATTTGAGGAGCTGCTCGAGCTGGAGCTATGGGATGTGCTGGAACTTCCTGAGTGGCTTGAGGCTGAAGAGGAGCTAGAACCACTGCTAGAGCCTGTGCTGGTGCTGGAACCCAAGCTGGAGCAAGACCTGTTGCTGGTGCTGCTGCTACCACTGGAAGCACTGCGCCTCTTTCGGGTTTTATCTCTGCCGTGATCCTTCTCACTCAACTCCTTTGTGACCCTTTTATCTTAAAGTGATCTTTGGACTTCTTGTCAGAGTGGTCTTTGTGTTTGGTAGGAGAAGGAGCCCTAGTGCTGGACTTAATCATTTTCTTTGACTTCTAGTAAGCTCTTCTTTTTCACTCCTATTAAATCCATTCTCCCCTTCTGAAGTGTTAGCAGCAATGGCAGCCTCACTGATCTGAACTCCCACTTCTAAGTTGATTCTGAGAAACAATCCATAACGATTACAATTTACGCCAAAGAGCAGCATCCTCCCACTTTCCTCCCCCAATGTCCTTTTGAGCCTTTTCTTCGTAATTAGATACAGTCCAGGATCATGTATTGCATATAATTGTCATTGTCTCTGTAGTTGCTCTTTTTTTTTTATAATTGTGGAAACATATATACAATATAATCCTTTCCATCTCAACCATTCCCAAGCATACCATTCAGTGGGATTAAACACATTCACAATGTTGCAGTACCCTTACCTTCATTCATTACCAGAACTTTCCTGTCAACCCAAATAAACCCTGCACCCATTAAGCATTTACTCCCCATTCCCAATCCCCATAACTATGACAAATTGCACTACATTTGCATATTCTAGATATTTCATATAAATGGAATCAGAATATCTGTCCCTTTGTGTCAGGATTATTTCACTCGTTATGATGTCCTTGAGGTTTAGTCCATGTAGTGATATGTATCAGAACTTCATTCCTTTTTAAGGCTAATATTCCATTATCTGGACATACCACAGTTTATTCATTCATTTGCTGATGGACTTTTGCTGAATAACCTTTTGGCTATTGTAATAATGCTATTGTGAACTTTGCTTTAGAAGTGTCTGTCTGAGACCCTCTTTTAATTCATTTGAGTATATATCTAGAAGTGTGATTGCTGGGTCATGTGGTGGTTTTGACTAAGTTGTTTACATGGAGATGTGACCCACCCAATTGTGGGTAGGACCTTTGGATTAGATGGTTTCCATGGAGGTATATCTCTACCTGTTCAAGGTGGGGTTGCTTACTGGAGTGTTTTAAGAGAGAATCATTTTGTAAAAAGCTTCAGAACCAACAGAAGACCCAGCCTTTGGAAACGAAGAATTAAAATGCCCCTGGGGAAGCTGTTTGAAATGAGAACCCGAAGACCCCAGCAGATGCCAGCTATATGCCTTCCCACCTGACAGAGGTATTCCAGACCCATCAGCCTTCTCGAGCCGAGGTTTTTTTCCCTGGATACCTTAATTTGGACATTTTTAAAGCCTTAGAATGGGGAACTTGAAACTTAATAAATTCCCTTTTTAAAAGCCTTTCCATTTCTGCTATGTTGTATCCCAGCAGCATTGACAAACTAAAACCCTTGCCCTTGTATATGAGTATGATGATTACCTTTTCCATTTCTGTTAAGAAGGATTTTGGAATTTTACTTGGTATTGTGTTAGATCTGTAAGCTGCTTTGTGTAGAATTGACATCTTAATGACATTGTCTTTCAATCCATGTGCATAGAATAACTTTCCATTTATTTAGGACTTTAATTTCTTTCAGTAATTTGTAGCTTTCTGTGTACAAGTCTTTTACATCCTATGTTGTTTATTCCTAGGTTTTTATTCTTTTAATTGCAGTTGTAAATGGAATTGTGGTTTTTTCTTTTTTTAATGCAATTTTGTATTAATTAAAAAATTTTTTTAAACATAACAACAAACAAGCATTCTTACCATATGATCATTCCATTCTACATATATAATCAGCAATTCACAATATCATCACATAGTTGTATATTCATCATCATGACCATTTCTTAGAACATTTGTATCAATTCAGAAAAAGAAATAAAAAGAAAACAAAAAAATTCATACATACCCTACCCCTTACCCTTCCCTTTCATTGATCACTAGCATTTCAATCTACTAAATTTATTTTAACATTTGTTCCCCCTATTATTTATCTTTAATCCATATGTTTTACTCATCTGTTGAAATGGTAGATAAAAGGAGCCTCAGACACAAGGATTTTACAATCACACAGTCACATTGTAGAAGCTGTATCATTTTACAATCATCTTCAAGAAACATGGCTACTGGAACACAGCTCTACAGTTTCAGGCAGTTTCCTCCAGCCTCTCCATTACACCTTAACTAAAAAGGTGATATCTATTTAATGCATAAGGATAACCTCTCAACTCTGCTTGGAATCTCTCAGCCATTGACACTTTATTTTGTCTCATTTCGCTCTTCCCCCTTTTGGTTGAGAAGGTTTTCTCAATTTCTTGATGCTGAGTCCTAGCTCATTCTAGAATTTCTGTCCCATGTTGCCAGGAAGGTCCCCACCCCTGGGAGTCATGTCACACATCGAGACGGGGAGGGCTGTGAGTTTGCTTGTCATATTGGCTGAGAAAGAAAGGCCACATCTGAGCAACAAAAGAGGTTCTCTTGGAGGTAACTCTTAGGCCTAATTTTAAGTAGGCTTGCCTATCCTTTGCAGGGTTAAGTTTCATATGAACAAACCCCAAGATTGGGGGCTCAGCCTATTGCTTTGGTTGTCCCCGCTGCTTGTGAGAATATCAAGAATTCTCCACTTGGGGAAGTTGAATTTCTCCCTTTCTCACCGTTCCCCCAAGGGGACTTTGCAAATACTTTTTTATTCACTGTTCAAATCACTCTGGGATTTATTGGGGCATCACTCTGGACAAACCTACAAAATCTCGTGCCCTACCCAAGGTTCCTTGTACTTATGGTGTTCAATTAAGCTGTAATGGAGTTGTGTTCTTGATGCCCTTTTCGAATTGCTCCTTGTTGATTATAGAAACACCACAGATTTTCGTGCATTGATCTTCTACTCTGCTACTTTTCTGAATTTGTTTACAAGTTCTAAGAGCTTTCTTGTTCTTTTGGATTTTCTACATATAGTATCATGTCACCTGTGAATAGGGATAGTTTTACTTTTCCTTCCCAATTTGGATTTTTTAAACTTATTTTTCTTGTCTAATAGCTTTGATTAGTACTTCCAATACAACACCAGAATAGTGATTGTGATATGGGATATCCTTATTTTATTCCTGATCTTATGTGGAAAGTTTTCAGTCTTTCACTGTTGAGTATGATATTAGCTGTGTGTTTCTCATATATGACCTTTATCACATTGTGGAAATACCCTTCCATTTTATTTTTCAGGGTTTTTGTAAAGAAAGGGTGCTAGATTATTTTAGATGTCTTTTCTGCAAAATTGAGATGATCATGTGGTTTTCTTTTATTCTCTTTATGTGTATTACATTGATTTTCTTATGCTGAACAGTACTTGTGTTCCTGGGATAAATCCTACTATGGTATATAATCCTTTTCCTGTGCAGTTGGGTTTGGGTTGTTAGTATTTTGTTGAGTATTTTTGTGTCTGTATTCATAAAGGATATTGGTCAGTAATTTTCTTTTCTTGTGATATCTCTAACTGGCTGTGGTATTACAGTGATGCTGGTCTCCTAGAATGAATTAAGAACTCTTCCGTCTTCCCTCTTCATTTTTTTTGGAAGAGTTTCAGAATTCTTTGAATGTTTGGTCAAATTCATCAGTGAGATCATCTGGTTCTGAACTTTTCATTGTTGGGAGGCTTCTGATTACTGATTCAATCTTTTTCTTGTTATTCATCTATTGAGATCTTTGCTTTCTTATGGAGACTATTTAGGTAATTGTTTGTTTCTAGGGATTTGTCCATTTCATCTAGATTGTCTGATTAGTTGGCTTATAATTGTTTATAATATCCTTTTACAGTCATTGTTATTTCTCTAAGGTTGGTAATAATGTTCCCCTTTTCATTTTTGATTTTTGTTATTGGTGTCCTCTGCTTTTTGTTCATTGTCTAACTAAAGTTTTGTCAATTTTATTGATCTTTTCAAAGAACCAACTTTGTTTTGTTGATTCTCTATTGTTTTTCTATTTTTTATTCCATTTATCTCCACTCTGATCTTTATTATATGTTTCCTTCTTCTTACTTTGGGTTTCATTTCTCTTCTTTTTCTTGTTCCTCCGTGTGTAAAGTTAATTTACTAATTTGCGATCTTGCATCTTTGACAGTCTTTTGAGGCGCAAAAGCATTTCGTTTTGAGGAGTTCCCATTTATCTGATTTTTTTTCTTTAGTGCTTGTGCTTTGGGTATAAAGTTTCAGAAGCTACCTCCTATTACTAGGTCTTGCACATGTTTCCATACATTTTCTTCTAGGAGCTTATGGTACTGGTCTTATATTTAAGTGGTTGATCCAATTTGAATTATTTTTGTATAGGGTGTAAAGTAAGGTTAGCTTTCATTCTTCTTACTATTGATATCCAGGTCTCCCATGCCCATCTATTGAAAAGGATGTTTTGCCCCAGTTCAGTGGATTTGGGGGCCTTGTCGAAGATCAGTTTACCACAGATTTGGTGGTCTATTTCTGTACTCTTGTTTTGGTTCCATTGGTCGATACTTGTATCTTTGTGTCAGTACCATGATATTTTGACCACCATGGCTTTATAATAAGTTTTAAAATCAGTAAGTATTCATCATCGCACATCATTCTTCTTTTTTAGGATGCTTTTAGCTATTTGGGGTCTCTTTCCCTTCCAGATGAATTTGGTAACTAGCTTTTCCATGTCTTCAAGGGAGGTTGTTGGAGTTTTGCTTTTTATTACATTGAAGCTGTAGATCAAATTAAGTAGAATTGACATCTTTTTTTAACTTTTTTTATTGTAAAATATAACATATATACAAAGCAAATGCCCATTCTCTATCCTATTTCTATCTCCTGATAACCTGTGTTCTTAACTTCAATTCTCCAGGTTCACTCATTTATGTTAGTTCATATCAGTGAGACCATACAGTATTTGTCCTTTTGTTTCTGGCTAATTTCACTCAGCATTATGTCAAGATCCATCCACGTTGTTACATGCTACATGACTTTATTCTGTCTAACATCTGTGTAATAATCTATTGTATGTATATACCACAGCTTATTTAGCCACTCATCTATTGATGGACATTTGGGCTGTTTTCATCTCTTGGCAATTGTAAATAATACTGCTATAAACATTGCTGTGCAAATACCCGTTTGTGTCCTTACTCTATGTCTTCTGACTAGGTACGTAGCAATGATATTGTTGAATCATATGGCAATTCAATACTTAGCTTCCTGAGGAACTACTAAATGCCTTCCACAGCATTTGTACCATTTTACATTCCCACCAATAGTGGATAAGTGCCCCTTTCTCCACATCTTCTCCAGCACTTGTTGTTTTGTGTGGTTTTTTTTTTTTTATATAATGGCCATTGTAGTGGATGTCACATGATATGTCATTGTGGTATTGATCTGCATTTCCCTAATAGCCAGGGAAGTTGAGCATCTTTTCATGTGCCTTTTAACCATTTGTATTTCATCTTCTGAGAAGTGTCTATTCGTGTCTTTTGCCTACTTTTTAATTGGGTTGGTTGTCTTTTTGTTGTTGAGTTGAAGAATCTCTTTGTACATCCTGGATACTAAACCCTTATCTGATATGGGCTTTCCAGATATTGTCTCTCATTGCATAGGCTGCCTTTTTACTTTCTTTACAAAGTTTTTTGATGTACAAAAGTGTTTAATTTTGAGGAGTTCTCATTTATAGATTCCTTTCTTCACTGCTCTTGCTTTGGGTGTAAGATCTAGGAAACCACCACCTATTACAAGCTTTATAAGATATTTTCCTACATTTCCTTCTAAAGGTTTTCTGAGCTTATCTCTAATGTTTAGGTCTTTGATCTATTTTGAGTTAATTTTTGTATGAGGTGTGAGATATGGACCCTCTTTCATTCTTTTGCATATGGATATCCAGTTCTCCAAGCACCATTTATTGAAGAGGCTACTTTGTCCCAGGTGGGTTGACTTGACCACCTTATCAAAGATCAGTTGTCCATAGATGAGAGGGTCCATATCTGAACACTATTCTATTCCATTGGTCAGTATATCTATCTGTATGCCAGTACCATGCTGTTTTGACCACTGTAGCTTTGTAATATGCTTTAAAGTCAGGTAATGTGAACCCTCCCGCTTCATTTTTCTTTCTGAAGATATTTTTTAGCTATTTAGGGCACCCTTCCCTTCCACATAAATTTTGTTGTTGGTTTTTCTATTTCTGCAAAGTAAGTTTTTTGGATTTTAATTGGTATTGCATTGAATGTATAAATCGGTTTTGATAAAATTGACATCATAACTTATTTAGTCTTCAAATCCATGAACACGGTATGCCCTTCCATTTATTTAGGTCTCCCATGATTTCTTTTAGCAATTTCTTGCACTTTTCTATGTATAGGTCTTTTATATCCTTAACTTTATTCCTAAATATTTTATTCTTTTTGTGCTATTGTAAATTTTTTTTCCTCCTTAGATTGCTCATTACTAGTGTATAGAAACACTACTGATTTTTGGGTGTTGATCTTGTATCTTGCTGTACACATTTATTAGCTCTAGTAGTTTTGCTGTGGATTTTTCAGGATTTTCAACGTACAGTATCATATCATCTGCAAACAATGAGAGGTTTACTTCTTCCTTTCCAATTTGGAGGCCTTTTATTTTCTTTCTCTTATCTGATTGCTCTGATAGAACTTCCTGCAGAATGTTGAATAACAGTGATGACAGTGGACATCCTTGTCTTGTTCCTGATCTTATGGGGAACGCTTTCCGTCTTTCCTCATTGAGGACAATGTTAGCTGTGGGTTTTTCATATATTCCCTTTATCATGTTGAGGAAGTTCCATTCTGTTCCTATCCTTTGAAGTGTTTTCATCAAGAAGGGATGTTGAATTTAGTCAAATGCCTTTTCTGCATCAATTGAGATGATCATATGGTTTTTTTGCTTTGATTTGTTGATATGGTGTTTTACATTAATTGATTTTCTTATGTTGAACCATTCTTGCCTACCTGGAATAAATCCCACTTGGTCATGGTATATAATTCTTTTAATGTACTGCTGGATTCAATTGGCAGGTATTTTGTTGAGGATTTTTGCATCTATATTCATTAGAAAGATTGCTGTGTGATTTCTTTTCTCTTGGTTATCTTTGTCTGGCTTTGGTATGAGAGTGATGTTGGCTTCATAGAATCAGTTAGGTAGCCTTCCCTCCTCTTCAGTTTTTTTTTAAGACTGAGCAGGATTGGTACTCATTCTTTCTTGAATGCTTGGTAGAATTCACATGTGAAGCCATCTGTTCCTGGACTTTTTTGGGGGGGGAGCTTCTTGATGTCTTCTTGATTCAGTCTCTTTACTTGTGATTGGTTTGTTGAGGTCGTCTATTTCATCTCGAGTCAAGTTGGTTGTTCATGGCTTTCTAGGAAGTTGTCCATTTCATCTACGTTATCTAATTTATTAGCATATAGTTGTTCATATCCTCTTATTACCTCCTTTATCTCTGCAGGGTCCTTTATTTCTGCAATGGAACAGAAATGTTTCCTGTTCCATTTCTGATTTCATTTATTTGTGTCCACTCTCTTTTTGTCAACCTAGCTAAGCGTCCCTCAATTTTATTGATTTTTCTCAGTGAACCAACTTCTGGTTTTGTTGATTTTCTCAATTGTTTTCATGTTCTCAATTTCATTTATTCTCTAATTTTCGTTATTTCTTTCCTTTTGTTCACTTCGGGTTTAGTTTACTGTTCTTTCTCTAGGTTTTCCAAGTTAACATTTAATTCCTCGAGTTTTGCTCTTTCTTCTTTTTTTAATATAGGCATTTAGGACAATAAATTTCCCTCTCTGCCTTTGTTGCATCCAATAAATTTTGATATGTAGTGTTTTCATTTTCATTTGCCTTGAGATATTTACAGATTTCTCTTGTAATTTCTTCCTTGACCCACTGGTTGTTTTTAAGAGTCTGTTATTTAGCCTCCATATATTGGTGAATTTTCTGGCCCTCTGCCCATTACTGATTTCCAACTTCATTCTTTTATGATCCAAAAGTGTTTTGTAGTATTTCAATCTTTTTAAATTTATTTAGGCTTACTTAGTGCCCCAGCATATGGTCTATCCTTGAGGATGATCCATGAGCATTTGAGAAAAATGTGTATACTGCTGTTGTGGGGTGTAATGTTCTGTAAACGTCTGTTAAGTTCACTTCATTTATTGTATTATGTAAATTTCGTTTCTTTATTGATCCTCTGTCTAGATGTTCTGTTCATTGATGAGAGCCCGGAATTGTAGTATCCAACTATTATGGTAGAGTTGTCTGTTTCTCCCTTCAGTGTTGTTGGTGTTTACCTCGTGTATTTTGGAGCACTCTGGGTCAGTGCATAAATATTTATGATTGTTATGTCTTCTTGTTGAATTGTTCCTTTTATTAATACATAGTGTCCTTCTTTGTCTCTTTTAATTCTTTCACATTTGATGTCTAATTTGTCAGATATTAGCTACTCCTGCTTTTTTCTGCTTATTGTTTGTATGAAATATCTTTGCCCAAACTTTAACTTTCAACCTATTTTTGTTCTTGGGTCTAAAATGAGTTTCCTGTACACAGCATATATATGGGTCCTGTTTTTTAATTCTGCCAGTCTATTTCTTTTGATTGGGGAGTTTAATCCATTAACATTTAGTGTTATTACTGTAAAGGTAATACTTTCTTCTACCATTTTGCCTTTTGGATTTTATATGTCATATCTTTTATTTTTTTTTTCATTTTACCTTTACTGATATTCTTCATCTCTGCACTCTTCTCCAGAACTGTCTCTCCTGTCTTTTCCTGTCTGCATGTAGTACTCCCTTTAGTATTTCTTGCAGACCCCGTCTCTTTTTCACAGATTCTCTCAGTGATTGTTTATCTGAAAATGTTTTAATCTCCCTGTCATTTTTGAAGGACAGTATTGCTGGATATAGAATTCTTGGTTGGCAGTTCTTCTTTTTTAGAATCTTAAATATAAACATACCACTGTCTTCTCGCCTCCATGGTTTCTTCTGAGAAATTCACACTTAGTCTTGTTGGGATTCCTTTTTATGTGATGTATTGCTTTTCTCTTCTGCTTTCAAAATTCTCTTTCTCTTTGAAATCAGACAGTCTGATTAGTAAGTGTCTTAGATGTCTATTTGGATCTGTTCTGTTTGGGGTATGCTGCACTTCTTGGATCTGTAATTTTGTCTTTCATAAGAGATGGGAAATTTTCAGTGACTATTTCTTTCATTAGTCTTTCTCCTCCTTTCCCCTTCTCTTCTTGTGGGACACCCACAATATGTATATTCATGCACTTCATGTTGTCATTCATTTCCCTGAGTCCCTGTTCATATTTTTTCATTCTTTTCTTTTACATATTGGATTTCAGATTTCCAGTCCTCTAGTTCAATAGTCCTTTCTTCTGCCTCTTCATATCTGTTGTAGATTTCTGTTGTTGTTTTTTTCATCTCTTCTACTGTGCCTTTCATTCCCATAAGTTCTGTGATTTGTTTTTTCAAACTTTTGATTTCTTCTTTTAGTCACTCAATGCTTTCTTTATATCCTCCCTCAACTCGTTGATTTGATTTTTGATAAGATTTTCCATGTCTGTTCAAACTTCCTGAATTAGTGTTTCAATACCTGTATCTCATTTGGAGTGTTGGTTTGTTCCTTTGACTGAGCCATATCTTTGATTTTTCTAGTATGACTCATTATTTTTTCTGGTGTCTAGGCATTTGAATTCTTTAATTAGTTTATTCTGGAGGTTGTTTTCATTCTTGTACCTTGGATTTTCTTGCTGAATGGCTTTGTTTTCTATCTATTCTTCAATATCCAGTTCAACTTATTCTAGACCACTAGCATATGTTTTGTTTAACTGATCAGAATTTTTCAGTTCTTGTTTTTTTCTGTTTCTTCCCCTGCCTATATGGAACCTTTTTTTGGAAAAAAAAATGCATATCTTTATTTTTTTAGGAGGGTCTCCTCGTATATTATTGACCCCAGTCAGATTTTCCCAGACCAGACCGGCTTCCTCTCAGGAGGAAAGAGTTGCCAGCATCAGTTTTCCCTGAGGATGAGACTGAGTAGGTTGACAGACTTTCCTATGAAGCCTCTAGACGCTGTGTTTTTCCTATCCTGCCCAGCATGTGGTGCTTGTCTGCCTGCCACTTCCCACCAGCATGAAGTATTGAGGTGCCTATAACTTCAGCAGACTCTCCCTGGGGGGCATGGTTGAGACAGAGGAAAGGTTGTAGGTTGGCCTTAATTGCTTCAATTTTCCAGTCCCTCCTGCCTGAATTCCTTGGGGGGAGGGATTCCACTTGAGCTGGGTCCCACCTTTTTCTTGGGGGAGGTACAGCCTTTAAGAAAGTAACTGTTTTCTCCTAACTAGTTACTTTGTTTCTAAGAGGAGCTCAATTCCGCCCTTGCCCTGGGCAGAGCTAGTCCTTGAGGAGGCATCCAATTCTATCGAATGGTCTGTTAAGTAGTAGAAATAAAGTGAAAAAAAGGAAAAAAATCCTCTTCAGAGCAGGATTCTCACTCATTGGATTCATCAATCAAGAGTTTAAGTTGAGGGTCAGCCATGGTGGCTCAGTGGCAGAGTTCTCACTTGCCATGCCAGAGACCTGGGTTCAATTTCCGGTGCCTGCCCATGCAAAAAAAAAAAAAAGGAGTTTAAGTTGATACATAGTGGCTCTATGTGCTCCCTCTTTTATTTGTTTATGGCCCAATCCTTTTCCAGTATTTTGTACTGTCTGACTCAAAAAGCCTCATTTTTTTTTTCGTCAGCCCTGCCCCCTCTCTGCTGGGGCAAAAACTCCTAGTACCTTAAGCACTTATTCTAGGATTATCTTTGCTGGGGGGCTATTTTCAGTAGTCAAAATGTGTTAATTCCACAACTGGAGCTTGGTTGAGCTAAGCCCCTGCTGCTGATAGAGTCTGTTTCCTTTCCCCTGGGGCACCCAGGTTACTGTGCCCATGGGGGAGGAAACCTGCCTCTGCAGCTTGGGAGACTTACAGTTCTGTGTGGGATCTCAGCTAGTCCAGCTTGTCCAGACTGGTGTATGATGTGTGTCTGGAATTGACATCTTAACTATATTTAACCTTCCTATCCATAAGTAAGGAATGTCTTCCCACCTATTTAGATCTTCTTTGATTTCTTTGAGCAGTGTTATGTAGTTTTCTGTGTACAAGTCCTTTATGTCCCTAGTTAAGTCCATTCCTAGGTACTTGATTCTTTTAGTTGCTATTTTAAATGGAATTTTTTTCCTTAACTTACTCCTCAGGTCATTGCTTGTATATAGAAATGTTATTCGTTTTTTGCACATTAATTTTTATATCCCGCCACTTTGCTGAGTTTGTTTATTAGCTCAAGTAACTTTGTTGTAGATTTCTTATGATTTTCCGAGTGTAGTATCATGTCATCTGCAAATAATGATAAATTTACTTCCTCCTTTCCAATTTGGAAGCCTTTTATGTCTTTTTCCTGCCTGATTGCTCTAGCTAGAACTTCTAGTACAACGTTGAATAGTAGTGGTGATAGAGGGCATCCTTGTATGATTCCCGATCTTAGAGGGTAAACTTTCAGTCTCTCTACATTGAGTATGATGCTGGCTATGTTTTTCATAAATGACCTTCATCATATTGAGGAAGTTACCTTTGATTCTTACCTTCTAAAGTGTTTTTATCAGAAAAGGATGTTGCACTTGTCGAGTGCTTTTTCAGTATCAATCGATATGATCATGTGATTTTTCCCTTTTGAATTGTTAATGTGTATTACATTAATTGATTTTTTTTGTGTTGAACCGTCCTTGCATTCCTGAAATGAACCCCACTTGGTCATGGTGTATAATTCTTTTAATGTGTTATTGGATTCGATTTGTTAGTATTTTGTTTAGAATTTCTGTATCTATGTTCATTAGGGAGATTGACCTGTAGTTTTCCTTTGTTGTAGCATCTTTACTGGGTTTTGGTATTAAAGCGATGTTAGCTTCCTAAAATGAATTAGGTAGTATTACTTTTTCCTCAGTTTTTTGGAAAAGTTTGAGCAGAATTGGTGTTAGTTCTTTTTTGAATGTTTGATAAAGTTCTCTGGTGAAGCCATCTGGCCCTGGGCTTTTCTTTATAGGAAGATTTTTGATGACTGGTTGAATCTCCTTACTTGTGATTGGTTTGTTGAGATCTTCTAATTCTTCCAGAGTCAGTGTTGCTTATTTGTGTGTTTATAGGAATTTGTCCATTTCATCTGAGTTGTCTATTTGTTGGCATATAGTTATTCATAGTGTCCTCTTGTGATTTCTTTTATTTGTTCAGGGTCTGTGGTAATGCACCCCTTCCCATTTCTGATTTTGTTTATTTGCATCCTTGCTGTTTTTTTCTTTGTCTGCCTTGCTAGTAGCCCATCAATTTTATTGATTTTCTCAAAGAACCAATTTTTGGTTTTATTTATTCTTTCTATTGTTCTTTTGTTCTCCCACTCATTTAACTCTGCTTTAACCTTTGTTATTTCTCTTCTATTTGCTTTGTGGTTAGTTTGCTGTTCTTTCTCAAGTTCCTCCAAGTGAGTAGTTATATACTGGATTTTGCTCTTTCTTTATTTTTTAATATAGGCATTTAGGACAATGAATTTCCCTCTCAGCACAGCTTTTGCCACATCCCATAACTTCTGATATGTTGTATTCTCATTTTTATTCGTCTTCAGATAACTTCTGATTTCTCTAGCAATTTCTTCTTTGACACATTTGTTGTTTAAGAGTTTATTATTTAATCTCCATATATTTGTGAAAATTTTCATTCTTTTGTGGTCCTTGATATCCAGCTTCATTCCATTATCAGAGAAAGTGCTTTGAATAATTTCAGTGTTTTTAAATTTAAAGACCTGTTTTGAGCCTCAGCATATGATCTATCCTGGAGAATGTTCCAAGAGCACTAGAGAAGAATGTATATCCTGCTGTTTTCAGGTGTAATGACCTGTATATGTATAGGTCTAATTCATTCATTCAGTTGTTTAATTTCTCTTGTTTCCTTGTTGATCCTCTGTCTGATTCTTCTATTCATACAGGAGAGTGGGGTATTGAAGTCTCCTGCTATTATTGTTGAAACATCTGTAGTCCCCTTCAGTTTTACCACTGTCTATCTCATGTACTTTGGAGCTCCATGATCGGGAGCATAAACATTCATGATTGTTATTTCTTCTTGACTAATTGTCCCTTTAATTAATATATAATGTCCTTCTTTGTTTCTTATGATATCTTTGCACTTAAAGTCTATTTTATTCATTATTAGTATAGCTACTCCTGCTTTCTTTTGGTTACAACTTTCATGGAACATTTTTTTCCATCCTTTCATTTTCAGTCTGTTTGTATCCTTGTGTCTAAGATGAGTCTCTTGTAAGCAGCATATAGCTAGATTATATTTCTTAATCCATTCTGCCAACATCTGCCTTTTAATTGGTAAGTTTAATCCATTAACATTCAAAGTCATTATTGAGAAGACATTTCTTCAATTTACCATCTTATCTTTTGGATTTTATTTGTCAGATCTATATGTTCCTTTCCCTCTATCTCTTTTTATCCTTTAAATTACCCTTACTAGTACTCTTCAATTTTGTGCCTTCCTCCAGACCTCCTTCTCTCGTCTTTTTTTCAACTGGCAGAACTCCTTTAGCATTTCTTGTAGGGCCAGTCTATTGTTAACCAATTCTCTCAGGAATGTTTGTCTGTGAAAATTTTAATCTCTCCCTCAGTTTTTAAGGATAGTTTGACTGGGTACAGAATTCTTGACTGAAAGTCTTTTCTTTCAGTATCTTAAACATTTCATACCACTGTCTTCTTGCGTCCATGGTGCCAGTTGAGTAGTCCAAACTCAGTCTTATGTAGTTTCGCTTGTATGTGTAGATTGTTTTCTTCTTTCCTCTTCAGGATTTTGTTTCTGTGCCACAATTGACAGACTGATTAGTTTGTGTCTTGGTGTAGACCTATTTGGATTTATTCTATTTGGAGTTAATTGGGTTTCTTTGATTTACATATGCAGGTCTTTTATAAAAGTTGGGAAGTTTTCCCCGATTATATCCTCCACTAATCTTCCTAGCCCTTTTCTCTTCTCCTTCTGGGACACCAATGATTCTTTTATTTGTGTGCTTTGTTTTGCCCATCATTTCCTTGAGATCAATTCAAATTTTTCATATTCTTTGTCATTTACTCTTTTGTGTGTTCAAAATCATTTGTCCTGTCCTCTAGTTTGCTTATTCTTTCTTCTGCCTCTTCAAATCTGCTGTTGTGTGTCTCTAGTATAGTTTTGATTTGTTCTACAGCATCTTTAATCTCTGTGATATCTGCTATTTTTCTATTTATTCTTTCAGATTCCTCTTTAAGCTCTTCTGTTGTCTTCTTGGTCTCTTTTATGTCATTAGCCATCCCTCTGATTTTATTTAGTAGGGTTTAAGAACATCTTTGATTAATTGTTCCAAAGTCTGTGTCCCCTCCAGTGTTTTAATTTGGTCATTATACTGCACTGTATCTGTTTGAATCTTCTTATGATTAGAGATCTTCTGTTGTTCCCGTTAGTAGTCTAAAGCTTTGTATTTGCAGAATGGATATAGAACAGGACACAGGGCATGGGGAAGGTCACAACAGTCCAGTGACGGGTTGTGGTGCAGGTACATGCACAGCTTGGGGACTCTGTACTGGTGCCTGTGAGCATGGGGTGCAAGTCATTGGGTTGTGGACACGTAGTGTGGGGGGCTGTGGGGGCAGGGTGCAGCTCAGGCAGGGCTTGGATTGTACGAGCAGGGTGTGATGTAGGGGATACAGAAGTAGGGTGCAGCAGGAGGTGGATGTGGGGGCTGAGCAGATGCACAGAAGCTGGTATGTGGGCAGGATGTGGGTGGACACAGAATATGAAATATGTGGGTTGTGTGTGTCAGGGTGGGGGTACAGGGCACAGAAGTCGTGGCACAGGGAGGTTGGTGTGCAGGTGTGTCCTTGCACAGGCAGAGGGGTCTGGCAGGCTTGGATGCAGATACGTGAGTATGTGGGGGTGGTGCTCAGGTTATGGAGGTTGTAGGATGTGTCAGGAGTGGGTGATGCCAAGAGGGCTGGACCCTGACTGGGTCTCTAGGTACAAGGGTGGAGTGTGGTAGCGGTGCCCACTTGTGCAGGGCAGAGACTATGTGGCACAGATGTGCCATAGAGTACATGCCATGTGTGGGAAAAGTGCACTTGTACCATGGTGTGGGCAAGGGTGTACACATATGTAGGGAAGGGAGGGTAGGGTGCATGGGTCAAGAGGTCCATACACGGATATGTGGGTGCCCGACAGGAAGGATGTGGCTGTGCCAGAGTGTGCATCTGGGGGTCAGAGCCCTGGTGTGCATGTGTCTGGGGGGCAGGGCCCTGGTGTGCACATGCACAGAGCTCAGGGGCAGCAGGGTGGGATTGTGCCTGCATGGGCTGGGGGCAGATGTGGCCCGGGTGCACAGGTCAGATGTTGCCTAGATTTGAGGAGGCGTGGCATGAGTGGGCATGTATGCATGCATGTGTCTGGATACTGATGTGTGCATGTCCAGAGCTCAGGGGTGACCGGACGGGGTTGAGCAACTATGTAGGCTGGGTGCAAGTGTGGCCTGAGCATGAAGGTTAGCACCTGCAGCCCAGATGCACAGGTGACTGCCTGCTGAGGGCAGGGAGGGGAAGACATGGGTCTCAGGTAGGGTAGGGCAAGATTGTGCATTTACACAGAAGAGGTAGTTCTGGCTGGGACAGGCTTATAATCATGCAGGGGGGCACGAATGTGGAGTGGTGATGCCCAGGGCAGGAGATCAGGCAGGGGAAGTTTGGAGGGCGGTTGGAGGAGGCTGGTGAAGGGGTTCAGATCGGTGGGGTATGGTGGGACCCATGTGTCACGGTGGAGGAAGCACACGTGAGTGTAGCGCATTCAAGGAATACGGCTTCCCTGTCCCCATCTCCCAGTCTGTGCACTCCTGATGGCTCTGGGCCTCCGTCTTTGTTTTTAACATAAGCATTTTGAGCTCTCAATTTCTGTCTGAGCCCTGTAATTCCTGCATCCCATACGTTTTGGTTTGTTGCGTTGGTTTTATTTGCTTCAAGGTTCCCTTGTGATTTCTTCTTTGACCCATTGGTTGGTTTTCCCTTGATATTAGTTCTTTGTTAATTTGATATCATCTCTTCAGCACCTACTGTTTGTCTTATGTACATGATCATTGAATCTTTACCAAAAACCTGATACATTGGGTATTAATCACAGTCATCTCTATCTCAAGATTAATTATGGAAAGATTAAGTAAATTTACATAGATCACATTGCTAACATGTGGCAGAAGTGGGATTTAAGAGCATAAGTCATGATGGTGTTTTTTTTTGTAATCATAATTTGGCTTTTAGTGAATATGGAATAGCAAAAGTATAATTCCTTAAATTTTTTAGGAAAGAATTAGTTGATAGGTACAGAGCTGTTTCCATATTCACTAGTATCTGGAGTCATCCCTACATCTTTGTCACCCTTCCCTGTCATATCATGCCTGCTATATAGCAGCGATCATCCTTTCTATATTCCTTCCCATAACCTAGGAGTGAATAGGTAATTCTCTTGATAATACTTTTTTTTTGGTATGGTATGCTGTATGGCAGGGTCACATTTCATTATTTTTCCATGTGAGTATCCTGTTATTGCAGCACTATTTGTTGAATTTTGTTTTGTTTTGTTTGTTTTTGCTTGTTTGTTTTTTTGGGGGGAAGTGCATGGACTGGGAATTGAACCTAGGTCTACCACTGAACTGCCCTTGCACCCCCGATAATACTCTTTTAAGTAGGATCCTTCTTAATAGTTTTTCCTTTCAGTTTCTTTCTATCTAAGACCAGCCATCGTAACCACTTCCCAGGAACTGTAAACTGTTTTGTCTGTTCAATACAGGTTACAGCTTTATATATAGTAAATAATCCCTCATATTCAAAGAGACTGGCTCAGGAGCCTACTTTTTTTCTTTTAGTGGCTAATGGTTTTGGGATGACTGGGCTTCTGGCAGGGCTTAGGAATCTTTAAGAATTCTACTTATTTTTAAAATATTTCATACCAGATGGAACCAGTTAAATTGTCATAAGTAAAAGAATTCCCAGCATGGGTATGTTGGTGTCAGGATTAACCATGGTCCACTCCCCTCTACTGAGTTGGACACTTGGATATGACCATAGTTTCTATATAAGGATCTTAAAATATGGTAGACCCAAGGACTTCCCATACAGAAATGAACTGTCTGTCAAAATGCTCTGTAAAAATAAGGTTGGCTCATTGTTATAGGACAGCCAAATGTGTGGTACTTGAATAATTTCAAGGGCTTCCGGGCTGTGCTGGTTTGAAATTGTTATGTACCCCAGAAAAGTCATGTTCTTTTGATCCAGCTTTGTTTAGGGTGCGACCTTTTGTTTGGATTGTTTCCATGGAGATGTGACCCCACCTGTTCAAGGTGAGTCTTAATGCATTTAATGGAGTCCTTTAAGAGAATTCACTCATGGCTGAGAGGAGCCAGACAGACATACCCCAGGTGCTAAGCAAGGACTCAGAGAAATAGCTAGTACCTGGAGAGAGAGAGCCAAAGGAAAGTAAGAGATGAAATCCAGAGTATGCCCTGGAGAAGCTAAGTGAGGACCCACAGACACTTGGAGAGAAAGCCACTGGAATCAGCAGCTGTAAGCAGTGAACCAGGAGCAAGGACTTCAGACACCAGCCATGTGCCTTTCCAGCTGACAGAGGTGTCCGGATGTCAGCTGCCTTTCCCCCCAAGAAGGTATCCTTTTGCTCGTGCCTTAATTTGGACATTTCCATGGCCTTATAATTGTAACTTGTAACTTAATAAATCCCCTTTAAAAAGCCAGTCCATTTCTGGATTATGTAATGAATAAAGTCACATGGACTCAAAAAGTAAAGGGATGATGGTGGGGTTGGGGCATTGCATGTTTCTGATAGGGTCAGTGTTTTAGTTTGTTAAAGCTGCTGGAATGCAATATACCAGAAATGGAATGTCTTTTAAAAAGGAAATTTATTAAGTTGCAAGTTCTAAGGCCATAGAAACGTCCAGACCAAGGCATCCATAGATAGATATCTTAATGCCAAAGAAAGGCCCATAATGTTTGGGGTTTCTCTCTCAGCTGGAAACGCACATGGCAATGTCTGCTAGCTTTCTTTCCTCATTTCATATGGCTTCCCCAGGGGTGTTTTCCTTTCGCATCTCCAAAGATCTCTGGCTGTGTGGGCTTGTCAGCACTGAGCTTTTTTCCAAAAGGGTTCCAGTAAGCAATCCTACCTTGAATGGGTGGAGATTCATCTTCATGGAAACCAACTAATAAAATTGGGTGGGTCACAGCTCCATGGAAACAGTCAAAAAGATCCCACCCAGCAATACTAAATGAGGATTAAAGAACATGGTTTTTCTGGTCTACATGATGGTTTCAAACCAGCAAATTCCACCCTCTGGACCCCAAAAAGACATGTTCTTTCCATATGCAAAATGCACTTACTCCATCACGCTAACGCAAAGCCTTAAATCATTTCAGATTAAAATCAGTAAGAAAGAAGAAACTCATAAGTAAGAGCCAAGAAATATTTTTCAATATTCTATCTCATAAGGATAAAAGAAATGCAAATTAAAACATCATTGGAGACTTTTTCATCTTTACAACCGACAGGTTTTTAAAAACCTTAATATAGGGTATTGGTGAGGGTATGAAAAAAATAGTATTCTCATACACATTTAATCCAGCTTTAGGAAGTACACATGGGCATGAACAAGAGTTTTATCTGTAAGGATGTGCACTTTAGAAAATTACTCACACATAATTTAAAAGGGCAGCAATTGAAACAAGAGCCCAAATATCAGATACAGATTAAATTTGAGATACAGATTCAATTTGAGAAGACGTTATTAAACCATATTTAATAGCATGGGACATGTTTGAGATCTAAGTTTAAATGAACAGTCAACAAAAGATTTCATTAATAAGCTAACATCAAAAACTGAAAAAGAGGGCAGCTGCCGTGGCTCAGCAGGCAGAGCTCCGACCTGCCATGCTGGAGGTCTGGAGTTCGGTCCCTGGTGCCTCCTGCCCATATGCAAATAAAAAAAAAAACTGAAAAAGACTGCCATCTCCCCAGAAAAACTCACTTTTGAACATAGAAACAAAATAGTAATAAATCAAATAAAATGAAAAGTAACCATTAACCTATGAAATAGATTTAGAACCATCTCCATCTACCTCGATATTGTTTCCAACCTTACTGTGTTTTTCACAGTACCATATGACAATTCAGGATTGTCCTGTGGTATTGGAAAACTTGATGATGCATCAAGTACCACTAATTACAGTGCATACAAAACTGTTATCATGATAATAGCCTATCTGGCCCAGTCTTTAAACCAAAAAAAAAAAAACATTCAGAGTTCCTGACTTTGCCAGTTTGTAACTGTCCTATACCCCAGAAAAGCCATGTTCTTCAATCTGTCATGTTACAGATGTTTTTCCTAGCTTGGCATAGAAATTATTAATTTTTAGGTAGCTTAAATATTTTTTCCTTTGTAGTTTGTTCTCTACCTGCATTTCCCTATACAAGGTTAAATATATTTTATCATTCTTCATTTATTTATCCTTTTTAAAAATACAGATCTTTCCTATTCTGGATCTTTTTGGTATGTGATATGCAACTAATTTATTTTCTAAATGTCTAGCACATTCAGGGTTTACTGGGTTATTGTATAAAGAGTTTCAGAGTCTTTTCTCCAGAGAGCAAAGTTTTTTTTTATACTGTGAAAAATAACACATACAAAAAAGCAATAAATTTCAAAGCACACTGCAACAATTGGTTGTAGAACAGATTTCAGAGTTTGATCTGGGTTTCAGTGCCACAATTTTAGGTTTTTCCTTCTATCTGCTCTAAGCAAAGACTAAAAGAAATATCAATATAATGATTCAGTAGTCGTACTCATTTGTTAAAGCCTATCTTCTCTGTTATAACTGCCTTCTTCTTTCTCCCAGTCTTTAGGGGTATTTGGGCTATGCCCATTCTAACTCTTTCATGTTGGAAAAGGCTGTCAGTAATATGGGGTAGGGGTATGGAACTAGTTGATGTTCTGGAGAGGCTGGCCCCTCTTGGTTTCAGGATTTATCTGGCCTAGGAACACATCTGGAGGTTTATCTTCTCAGTATTGCTATCCCTGGCTTATGCTCCCTCCTCTATGACAGGTGTCAGCAAACTTTCTGTACAGTACCTGAATACAAAATATTTTAGGCTTTGTGGGCAATATGGTTTCTACCATTGTAGCATGACGGCAGCATTAGACAATGTAAACAAATGAGCATGGCTGCATTTAGAAATATAGGTGGTGGGCCAGATTTGCCCTGGGGTACAGTTCACTAACCGCTACTCAATGTCATTTTATTTTACTTTTTATTTTGAAAAATGTTCAAACTTACTGGATAATTATAGAAGTAAAAGAAACATACTGCTACCCTTCCAGATACATAGATCCAACAATTTTAACTTTTTGCCACATTTGCAATGTCATTCTGTCCATCCATCCATCCATCCATCAAACTATTTTTTTAATATTTGAGTGTAGGTTGTATATATCATGCTCCTTGAACACAATGCTGCCATGTACATTTCCTAAGAACAAAAATGTTCCCTTATGTAATACCTTAAGTGCAGTTATCAAGTTCAAGGAATTTAACACTGATCTAAAGCTTAAAGTCAATATTCCAGTTTTTCCATGTATCCCAATAATGTCCCTTTCAGCCTTTTTTCCTCCCTTGCTAGTTCCCATCTAGGATCATGTACATTTAATAGTAATAGTCTTTTTTTAATTGTTCTTCTTCAATGCTATAGGAAGAAAAAATAGAGTTATAAACCAAAAATATAATATTATTGGCATTTATATTTACCCATGTCATTACCCTCACCAGCGATCCTTATTCCTTTACATGGCTTTGATCTGTTTTCTGTTGTCCTTTCCTTTCAATATACAAAACTGTCTTTAACATCTCTTATAGGGCTGGACTGGTGATGAACTCCCTGGACTTTTATCTGGGAAAGTCTTAATCTCTCTCCCTCATTTTTATCTTTCTTTTTTTTGCCTGGGCAGTCACCAGGAATCAGACCCAGGTCTCTGGCATGGCAGATGAGAATTCTGCCACTGAGCTACCATCGCACAGCCCTCTCTCTCATTTTTTAAAGACAGTTTTGCTAGATACAGAATTTTGGGGTTGCAATTTTTGCTTTTCAGCACTTCAGATATTTCATACCACTGTCTTCTTGCCTCCACAGTTTCCAATAAGAAATAGGCACTTAATCTTATTGAGGCTCCCTTGTATGTAACACATCGCTTCTCTCGTGGCTTTTAGAATTCTCTATCTTCAGCATTTGACATTCTGATAATGATATGCTATGATATGGACCTATTTGAGTTTATCTTGTTTGGAGTTTGCTGAATATCTTAGGTGTTTATATTTGTGTCTTTTGTAACATTTAGAAGGTTTTCAGCCATTATTTCCTGAA
The DNA here is from genome assembly GCA_004026745.1 of Myrmecophaga tridactyla. NCBI lineage: Eukaryota > Metazoa > Chordata > Mammalia > Pilosa > Myrmecophagidae > Myrmecophaga > Myrmecophaga tridactyla. The sequence continues at coordinate 49,767 of PVIY010011626.1, forward strand.
ATATTCTCTCGGTCCCTTTCTTTTTCTTTCTGGAATCCCACAATGCATGTGTTGGGGTGCTTAATATTGTTGTTTAAGTTCCTCAGGCTCTGTTCACTTTTCTTCCTTCTTTCAGCTCCACAGATTGGGTGATTTCAGTTGTCTTACATTCAAGTTTACTGATTCTTCTATCAGCTCCAGTCTGTTGTTGATCCCCTCCAGGGAGTTTTTAATTTCCTTACTGTGTCTTCAGCTCTGTTTGCTTCCTTTTCATAATTTCCATTTCTCTATTGATAGTCTGTTTGTGTTCATCTGTTATTTCCCTGATTTCCTTTAGTTTTTTTGTCTGTGCTTTCTTTTATCTCTTACAGCATATATAGGACCCTTTTTTTATCTTTGTCTGGAATGTCCCAGGTTTGTCTGTCTTCATTGATGATTTCTAGTACTTGAATGTTCTCTTTTGCCAGGGCCCTCTCATCCTGTTTGTTTGTTTTGTAATCTTTTGTTGAAAACCGAACTTTTTTTGAAACTTCCACATTTTTGTGCTTTTGCTGGAATTTAGATACCCAAGCATTTGTTCCTTAAGCTTGTATCCAGCTAGTGTTAAGGCAGAGCTTTACTTGAATCCCAGGAGCTAACAAAAAAGAAAAAGAGGAAAAAAGGAAAAAAGAAAACACCTTCCTAGGTCTTTTCAGATTGACCTGTACTAGTGCTTTCTTTCAGAGCTTTTCCGTACAGTGAATTTAGAAAATAGCTCAAGACCCAAGTGTAATGGCTTCCCTAATCCTTTCTGTGCATGCTTCTTGTCCTGGGCATGTCCCTTTGACCATAGAAATTCCCTCATTTATACAGATGTGAATGCCCCCTATTCCATAGGAAACAGATCCTCATGCTCCTGGGCTCTGAACTTTATGCCAGCACTCCCTTGCCCCAGGCAACCACTTGACTGCTCTCATAGAGTTCTGTAAGAGAGCTCTGTGAGTTGCCTTCTACATTTAGGGAAGTTCTGGTATAGAGTGCCCCTCAGGTCACTACCAGACAGATTGGGCCAGACATTTATGTGCGTGAGGGTTACTCTGCTCCCTTTGGAAACTGGATAGGGGATCTGCCCTAGGAGAGTGGGTTAGCTCTGTTTTGAGCCAGTGTGGGGATGGGTGAGGGACCAGCCAGGGTTCTAGGAAATTGTACTGCTTTTAAGTGACTTTTTTCTTGATTTGGTGCTTATTCTGTTACTGCAATCCTTTCTGGAACTTTGAGAAGGCTGCCAATTCATAATGGTTGTCCAAAGATCCTGTAGGGAGATGGGACCCTGAGGTTTTTGACTCTGCTATCTTGATGGGGTGGGGCAAAAACTCTGTCTTGTAGTTTTTTTGTGTGGTTTTTTTTTTTTTTGTATGCTGTATGTTGGGGATCACATATCATTATTTTTCCATGTGACTGTCCCATTATTGTAGCACCATTTCTTGAAATTTGGGGGGGTGGAGGTAGGGGAAGTCCATGGGCCAGGGATCGAACCCAGGTCTCCTGCATGGCAGACAAGAGTTTTACCACTGAACTACCCTTGTACCCCCCGTCTTGTAGTTTTGATGGCATATCCGTGATGACCAATGATGTTGAACATCTTTTCATGGGCTTATTTATTGGCCATTTGTTTATCTTATTTGTAGAAATATGTATTAAGTCCTTTGTCCCTATAAATGTTTTTCATAACCTCATACCTTTTGCTTCATAATTTTGGCTTACTTATTTGGTTACCTTTTCTTCATGTGGTATAAAACATAAGTGAGCAGTATTGCCCATTCAACTTGGCCTGGGAGTTGGCAGTTTTCCCTTGGGCAGTGTTTAAAACTGGATCACAGTTTTTAATGGAATGGTATAAATTAGAGAATGATAGCTTAAGATAGAATATAGGTAATAAGAAAAATACCAGCTTACATCTGGCAGAGTAAAGGAATTCTTTACTCTGGCAGAGTAAAGGAATTTTGTGGAATTCTTGTTTCAGATACATGTTTGGATGTATGTGTGTTTTGGGTCCAATATAATTGTATTTCTTACTCTGATATCAACAACTTTATATGATTCTCTTTTAAAGGTAAAGAGACAGAATGAGCCATTATGTGAAAAATAAAATAGCATTTAGAAATTGGTGTCTGGACCTGAGCCCCTCCTGTAGGTCTCCTTTTGTGCTCACAATATTTCTTAAAAATTGGGTCAGGATTTTAAAATGTAATTGTTTTGTGTAAAAATTTAGATTTGCAGTTTCTCCTTAAATATTAAACTAGGTCTAAATTCCCACCAAGCCCGAATAGTGGTGGACTCATTTTAAAGAAGGGTCTTCTGTTTTACTATATTCTAGCCTATTTTATTTTTTAATAGTTCCTGCCTGGCCACTTGAGGCCATTTGTACATATGGCTTACATTCCACTGTCCTGTAGCAACCCCACACCTCAGCTTTGGTGGACTTGGGGTCTAGTTTCCAAGATTCCAATGGGAAAGGGATGTAACAATTATTAATCTTCCATTTTGGCCTGTTGATTATGTTCTTGGTACTCGCCACTGAGAACTCGTAAACAATTCTAAATATACCACATTTTGTTGTATTATCTGTCTTGTCCAACCTTGTTCTTGCTGCCATTTTAAAAAAATAAGTTTTAAGTTTTTGTTTACAAGCAATAGAAATTTACTTTGGCTATATCAAGTAAGGTGGGGGATTGTGGCACTGTACATATAGCAATTTAATAATATGGTATTTCAAAAGAATCTAACTTCACAGTGTGACTGTGTGATTGTGAAAACCTTTTGTCTGATGCTCCTTTTATCTACCTTGTCAACAAATGAGTAGAACATATGGAATAAAAATAAATAATAGGAGGAACAAATGCTAAAATAAATTTAGTTTGAAATGCTAGTGATCAATGAAAACGAGGGGTAAGGGGTATGGTAGGTATAATCCTTTTTTTTTCTTTTCTGTGTTCGTTTTATTTCTTTTTCTATTGTCTTTTTATTTCTTTTTCTGAATTGATGCAAATATCCTAAGAAATGATGAATATGCAAAAAAAAAGATTCTAACTATAGAAGCTTGGCCAATTTTTTCAGAAATAGTAAGGAACTTAAAGAAGCTTTAAAAACCTTAACAGAACTCATTTGATTGTCTTTAGAACAGTGGTTCTCTACCCTACCCAAAAAGCGCCTTTTATTTGCAACTAAATTGTCAGTTTTCAGTAAGCACAAGCTCCTGTTGCACTTGATTCCTTTTCAACTAAATTTGTAGTTTTTCACAATGTTTAAATGTAGTGCCAATGCCACTAATCTGTTTAAACTTCATTTTCATAACAACTTCTTGGATTACTAAGCAGTTTAACTGTAGGTCAATGTTTTCATGATTAATTTGTACAAAAATACTACTTATTTATATTCATAGTGGGTCTGATGTTATATATTATATTAATGTTTTTATTGAGAAATATTCATACACATACAGTCCATCCATGGTATACCATCAAAGGCTCACAATAGCATCACATAGTTGTGTATTCATCTCCATGATCTTGTTGTTATATTTTAAAGTTTCATGGATTACAGGACAATTCTTTGATTTGAGGGATTGTTACATTGCAGAATATCTTACAGTCCTGGCTTCTTTGGACTAAATGTCAGTAGTGACCTAATCATTGTGACAAGTAATTAAAGCTCTTCTTGTAGAAACAAGTATTCAGGGTACATCGATGGATATATTTCTTGTAGTAAATTAAGAATTGGCATTTTGAAAATTACTTACCTCCCATTATGTCAACTATGATAAATGTCCTTGTAATTTATCTTTGCGTAATGGACCAGTCATTTCCCTACCAACCCTAATTTTAGTCATAGAAGTTCCACTGAATTCTCTTAGATCCAGGAAGCATTGTTTTTTCCCATGTGAAAGAGCCTAACAAAAATATTGATGGTATGGACATGTTCCTGGCACAGATACGAGGATAAATATGCATTTGCAGGTATTAAAGAAGGGAGTATGATAAAAAATCAATGGGTATTGTTTTGTTAGGACAAGCTCCCTCATTTTCTAATTGTACCTAGAGAATTAATATTGTCAGTTTAAAGATAGCAGTATCTATCTGCTTTGCCTTGGTTCTGAGGCACAATTGTTGGTAGCTGTAGTGCAGTTAGTTATAGTGAGCCACCAAAGGATTTTTAAAACTCCTTGAAGGCATGTAAATAGAGAGGATTACATGAAGTGTTTGTAATTGATAACTGAAAATATATGTGCCTGCCTTTATTAGCTTGGAACTTGATAATAGTGGCATTGACAAAAAGTAAGATATAAAATACCTATTTTAGCAGAGAATAATGGCTTAATATGTAAAAGGAACTTCTGCAAAACTAAAGAAGGAAAAGTTACCTTAAAAAAAATGATCTTGCCTAGCTAGGAAAGCATATTGGTTTTCTTTATAGTCCAGCAGGACATTTTGTAATTAAATAATATAGACATAATTACTAATCTGTGGCTTTGTGTTCTGTACATGTACTATCTTTTATTGACAGTTGTTACCCAGAGATGAAAAATGTGACAGTAAGGAGAATTATACCTGAAAAATCTAATTGTTATAATGTAAATATGTGTTATATTTAATTATAATCTTGAGCAGGTGAGATCATTGCCCTCCCCCCTACATGGAACATAACATCCAAGGGTGAAAGTCTCCCTGGCAGCGTGGGAGATGACTCCCAGGGATTAGCCTGACCCTGGCACCATGGGATCAACAATGCCATCCTGAACAAAAGGAGGAAAAGAAATGTAACAAATAAGGTATTGTGGCTGAAAGAATTCAAATAGAGTTGAGAGGTTACTCTTTCTCAAGTTAGAACTTGCTACCTGTCATAGTTGCCAAACCCTAATCAAAACCATTCCTACCAATCCTAAAGAACATCTTGAGCATTATATAAGATTCTATAAAGGTTCCATGCACTAGGGTAACTTTCCAGAAATCTACAACCTCCAGATGGGTCCCTGGACCAGATAAGTCCTGAAACGCAGAGGGCCAGCCTCTCCAGAACATCTACTACTTCCATCCCCCATCCCATATTATTGACAGCCCCTTCCAAGATGAAAAAAATTAAAATGGGCATAGCCCAAATACCCCTAAAGAGTCGGAGAAGGATCAAAGGTAGTGGTGGGGTTATACAGAGAAGGTCGGCTTTAACACATGGGTACGAGTGCTGAATCATTATGCTGATATTTCTTTTAGTTTCCAGTATCTTAGAGCAGCTAGAAGTAAAAACCTAAAATTGTGAAATTGTAACCCATACCAAACTCTGAAATCTGTTCTACAACTGATTGTTGCGATGTCCTTAGAAATTTATTGCTTTTTTTGTATATACGTTATTTTTCCAAAAATGAAGAAAAAAAAGTCGATTGTGACGATAAATATACAGCTATATTATATTATTGTGAATCATTATTTGTACACTTTGGATGATTACATGGTTTGGTAGTTAGAGTCAGTTGTCAACTTGGCCAGGTGAAGGCACCTAGTTCTGTTGCTGTGGACATGAGCCAATGGTGTGTGAACCTCATCTGTTGCTCATTACATCTGCAGTTGGCTAGGAGGCATGCCTGTTGCAATGAATGATGTTTGACTTAATTGGCTGGTACTTAAATGAGAGAGCACAATGTAGCACAAGCTCAAGCAGCTCAGCATACCTCATCTCAGCACTCGCAGCTCAGCCCAGGCCTTTGGAGATGCAGAAAGAAATCACCCCAGAGAAAGTTGTTGGAACCTAGAGACCTAGAGGGAAAGCCAGCAGAGATCACCCTGTGCCTTCCCACATAAGAAAGAGCCTCAGTTGAAAGTTAGCTGCCTTTCCTCTGAAGAACTAATGAAATAAATCCCCTTTTATTAAAAGCCAATCCATCTCTGGTGTGTTGCATTCCAGCAGCTAGCAAACTAGAATACATGGTATGTGAATATATAATATACATCAATAAAAATAATTTAAAAATCATTGTAGCTCAAAGTCTTTTACCATAAAGTAAATTGTAATCTTCAAAATACATTTTCAAACTTGGAGGAAAAAAAGTGCTGCTTATATGATTTGACAACTTATGTTCAACAAATAAATGGCGGTGATGTGGTGGCGGGGTCACTAAATCATATTGACTAGAAGGTCATAGGAGTCAAAATTTGTTGTATTCCCAGTAGCTAAGTTTTATTAAGGAAACAGTATTTTTAAGCATAAGTGAAAGGAAGGAGACACTGGTAGAGTGGAGGAATCCCCATCCATGCTCTCTGCCTTCCCTGAGGCAGGGTTTGTGGGAGGTGTCACCCAGAGCACACTATGTCCCCAAGAAGCAAGCTGGTCATGTCGGCACTCTTTGCTTATCAGGTATTAAGATCTCAGACTCTCAGGTGTTCAATGTAAATTTCATTATTTGTACAAGCAATCTAAGCATCATACTGCTCTATACCCCATCTTTATGTACTTGTCACAATGACATGGGTTGAAAACACTAATTTCTCATTACATTTTATCCATGTACCTTTTAGATCCTGTGGGAAGTAAAAAGTGGAGTTGCAAACCAGAAATACATTAGTACTGGTGTTTATGTTTATCCATAACATTATCCTTATCAGAGATCTTTATTTTTAATGTGGCCTGGATCTGTTGTCTTTTCCTTTCAACTGCAGAACTCTTTAGCATCTCTTGTAGGGCAGGTCTAGTGATGACAAACTTCCTGTGCTTTTATTTATATGGGAATATCTTAATCTCATTTTTTTTTTCATGGACAGGCACCAGGAATCGAACCAGGGTCTCTGGCATGGCAGGTGAGAATTCTGCCACTGGGCCACCATTGCACCACCTTCTCTCTCATTTTTGAAAGATGGTTTTGTTGGATATCCATATACCAGAATTTAATTCCTTTTTTGGCTGAATAATTACATATATGACACATTTAGTTTGTACATTCATCTGTTGATGGACACTTGGGTTGCTCCCATCTTTTTGCAGTTGTAAATAATGCTGCTAGGAACATTGGTGTGAAAATATCTGTTTGCATCCCTGTTTTCACTTCTTTTGGGTATAAACCTAGAAGTGGGATTTCTGGGTTATATGGTATTCCATACTTAACTTTCTGATAAACACCCAAATTTTTTCCCACAGCTACTGCACCATTTAATATTCGCACTGACAGTGAACAAGTATTCCTATTTTTCCATATCCTCTCCAGCACTTATTTTTCATTTTTTACTTTATAATAGCCATTTTAGTGGGTGTGAAATTGTATCTCACTTTGGTTTTGATTTGCATTTCCCTAGATGCCAATGATATTGAGCATTTTTTCATTTGCTTTTTGGCCAGTTGTATATCTTTCTTGGAGAAATGTCAGTTCAAGTATTTTGCCCATTTATAAATTGGGTTGTCTTTTTCTTGTTGAATGGTAGGATTTCATTATATACTTAATAATAATAAATTGTTAACAGATATATGGTTTCTCCCATTTTGTAGGTTGTATTTTTACTTTCATGATGAAATCCTTTGATGAAAAAATTTGTGCTTTTGATAAAGTCCATTTATCTTGTTTTCTTTATTAGTCATGCTTTTGGTGTAGTCTAAAAAGCCACTGCCTAAAACAAGGACTGGAAGATGCACCCTTATGTTTTATTCTAAGAGTTTTATACTTTCCATTCTTATATTTAGGTCTTTGATCCATTTTGAGTCTTTTGTTATATGGTGTGAATTTAGGAGTCCACCTTCATTCTTATACATATGAATATCAAGTTCTCCCAATACCATCTATTGAAAAGAGTATTTGTTCCACATTGAATGGACTTGGCATTTATATCAAAAAAAACAAGGGCAGTGCAATGGTGGCTCAGTGCCAGAATTCTTGCCTGCTATACTAGAAACCTGGGGTCAATTACCAGTGCCTTCCCATGCAAAAAAAAAAAAAATCAACTGGCCACAACACTGCAAGTGAAATCATTGCCCTCATGACATCCAGGGGTGAACGTCTCCTTGGCGACATGGGAGATGACTTCCAGGGATGAATCCGCCCTGGCACCATGGGATCAACAATTCCATCCTGACCAAAAGGGGGTAAAGAAATGTAACTGATAAGGTAGCAGTAGCAGAAAGTTCAAATAGAGTCAAGAGGCTACTCTGGAGGTTGCTCTTACATAAGCTTTAGTTAGACCTTGCTACCTATCATAATTTGCCAACCCCCAACCAGGACCATTCCAGCCAATCCTAAAGAATACCTAGGACAATAGAAAAGATCCACAAGGGTTCCATGCACTAGAGCAACTTTCCAGAAACCTTCAACCTCCAAATGTGTCCCTGGTCCAGATAAGTCCTGAACCTAGAGGGCCCAGCCTCTAGAACATCAGATAGTTCCATCTCCTTACCTCATATTAGTGATCCTTCCAATATGGGAAATTTAGAATGGCCATAGCCCAAACACCCCTAAAGAGAGGACTGAAAAGATCAAAGTTGATGGTGGAGTTATACAGTGAAGGTAGGATTTAACAAAAGAATATGAATGCTAAATCATTAAATCGATATCTCATTTAGTCTTCAGTATCTTAGAGCAGCTAGAAGTAAAAACCTGAAATTATGGAATTTTAACCCATGTCAAACTGAAATGTTCTACACCTAATTGTGGTGCTGTGATTTGAAATTGCTTTTTTTGTCTATATGTTATTTTTCACAGGAAAAAAGGAAAAGGTAAAAAAAAAAAAAAGTATATCTCCAGTAGGCAAAATACTAAAAACAGCTATTAAATGAAGTGTGCTAAAAGAAAAAAAAAGATCATGGTGATGCATACACAAGTATGTTGATATTGTGAGCCATCGATCATATACCATATATGGACTGTATGTATGTGAAGATTTGTCAATAAAAATATTTTAAAAATCAACTGGCCAGAATTCCAGGCTGGAGGCATTGGCAGTTGGAGCATGATGGGCTTTGTGGTCAGGACTTTGCAATGGCCGTGGCTCCTCAGACACTAGGCTGCAATGACCTGTGTGTGTCCAGGGGATGTTTGTGGTCCCTACTATCTCTATTCCTAGCAAAGGGAAGAGCTGTAGCCAGGGGATTATTCTGCATTTTGTATGAAGGGTGGAAAGAACTTCTCATGTCATGTTCAAGACTTACAGTTTTCCTTCTTTGCAGAGCTTTGGGGAGTTTACTTCCCTTGTTTGCCTTGGCCTAAGAGCCTAGATGTCAGTTCCATACTGTCTGGGCAAGGTGCAAAAAGTGTGTATATAGATGATTTGCCTAAATCTGAATTAAAAGATAGTTAAAAAGTAGAAAATGCCACATTAAAAAATGTTGAATGTATAAAATGTGAATTTCTAATGTACACCACAGATGATCTAGCTTGTTGTAAGGAAAGAGAAATGGGTGAGAGACAGCTGTTCCAATAGGCAAGCATGAGTCTTCCTTTATTTTCTTGTCCTGAGTCTACCTTATCCTGGGATCTCATCCCTTAAACTCAAAAAAAATCTGAATAGTCAGGTGTCAACCCTTATGGCCATCAAATTGTCCTCCTTTCCTCATTGCATTAGGAGTGTTCTAGTTTGCTAGCTGCTAGAATGCAATATACCAGAAATGGAATAGCTTTTAAATAGTTGAACTTAATAAGTTGCAAGTTTACAGTTCTAAGCCTGAAAATGTCCCAATTAAAGCAAGTCTATAAAAATGTCCAAATTAAGACACCAACGAGGTTACCGTAACTCAAGAAAGGCTAATGATGTTAAGGTTTCTCTCTCAACTGGAAAGGCACGTGGTGACATCTGATAACTTTCTCTCCAGGCTTCTTTCATGAAGCATCCCCTGGGGTATATTCTTTCTTCATCTCCAAAGACTGAGTGGGCTCTTGTGGTTCTCGTCTCTCTCTCTCAAAAATGCTTACTCTTTTAAACGACTCCAGTAAACTAATCAAGAGCCACCTGGAATGGGGGAGTCACAACTCCATGGAAGCTATCTAAACAAAAGTTACCACTCACAATTGGGTGGGTCACATGTCTATGGAACAGTCAAACTCCCAGCCAGCAATATTGAATAAGGATCAAAGGACATGGATTTTCTGGGATCCACCACAGATTCAAACTGGTACATTCCACCATTTGGGCCCCAAAAAGACATGTTCTTTCCAAGTGGAAAATACATTCATTCCATGAGAATATCAGAAAGACTTAAAGCATTTCAGTAACAGTACAACTGCAATACAAAGTCAGAAACAATACAGAATCTCAAAGTCAGCATAGTCTGTTCTAAGGCAAAATTCTCTGGCTCTGGACCTGTAAGTTCAGAACAAGTTATTTGCTGCCAACATACAAAGGAGAAACAGTCATACAATACATACACCCATTTCCATAGGGAAAAATTGGAAGGAATGTAGAGGTCACCAGACCCAAGCAGTTTCAAAAACCTGCAGGGCAACCATTAGATTTCAAAGTTTGAGAGTCACTTATATTGGGGGCTTTAGAAAGCAGCAATCCCACCCTTTCCAAGGGCCTACACAGTGGCCTGTTTCTCTCCAAATGCAACCTTGGGGGACATTGGGGAGACCACATTTTTCTGGGCTCCACACTCCAAGCATTGGGGCTGCACCCAGCCTCTCTGCCTCTCCAGGGCACATGCTCAACCCCTCCACATGGCAGTAGCCAGGCTCTCCCAAATCCCCAAGAAATGTACTCCCCCTCTTTAAGGCCTGGGGCAGCACAACTCTTCCACTGCAATGAGGTGGAAGGCCCTTTCTCTGCTTCAGGGCAAACTTGCTCTCTTCAAGTGTTTGGGTGGGTTTCTTGACTTTAGACTTTAGCTTCCATAGTTCTGCCTCTGAAGTTATTTTTCCTCCAATGTGTCCCTGTCTGTCCCTCTGAGTCCCAGCTGGTAGTGATTCATTTATACAGATCCTGCAATACTCTTGTTGGCTTCCTATGCTGTAGCATTGGATTATGCCCATCAAACAGAAGGAGTTTCCACAGATCCTTCCTGGATAACTCCATCTCCAATCCTGGCTTTTTCTGAAATGGCTGACTGGTTCCACATTTGGTTAAATCCTCACATGGAGCACCATTCTCTGGGGTTTCCCTTCCTGGAAGCCCAGAATGTTCCAGTACATCAACTTCTGTTTTTTTTTTTACCCAAAAGTTCAGTTCCAGCTTATCTCTTTGCTATTGCATTTTGCTATAAGCTGTGAGGAGAAACCAAGCTGTACTTTCCACATTTTATTTGGAAATCCCTTCTACTAAATATCCAAGTTCATGGCTTTTAAAATCTGCCTTCTAGCAAAAGCTGCTAGTCAATTTTGCCAGATTATCTGCCATTTTAAAACAAGTATTGCCTTCCTTCCACTTTGCAATAACACATCCCTCATTTCTGTGTAGAGCCTCATCAGAGGTATCTTTAGAGTCCACATTTCTACCAATAGTCTCTCCAAAGCATTCTAGGCCTTCTCTATCAAGCTCCTCACAACTCCTCCAAAATCCTCCCCTTATCCATTTAAAAAGCCATTCCAATATGTTTGGTATTTGAAAACTGCAGCAGCACCGCACTTCTCCAGTACCAAAATCTGTTCTGGTTTGCTAGCTGCTAGAATGCAATATTCCAAAAATGGAATGGCTTTTAAAAAGGGGAATTTAATAAGTTGCAAGTTTACAGTTCTAAGCCTGAAATTGTCCCAATTAAAGCAAGTCTATAAAAATGTCCAAATTAAGGCACCAACAAGGGGTTACCTTCACTCAAGAAAGGTCGGTAAAGTTCAAGGTTTCTCTCTCAACTGGAAAGGCATATGGCATCATCTGCTTTCTCTCCAGGCTTCTTTCATGAAGCATCCCTGGGGGTATATCCCTTTTTCATCTCCAAAGGTCTCTGGCTGAGTGGGCTCTCATGGTTCTTATCTCTCTCTCCAAAATGCTTTCTCTTTTAGAGGACTCTGGTAAACTAATCACAACTGGAATGGGTGAAGTCACAACTCCATGGAAGCCATCTAATCAAAAGTTGTCACCCACAATTGGGTGGGTCACATCTCCTTCGGAGCAATGAGAAAGCTCCCAGCCAGCAATATTGAATGAGAATTAGAAAACATGGCTTTTCTGGGGTCCACCACATATTCAAACAGCCATGGGGGTGGGCAGGAAACCTTAGACAGTAAACTCTGGCTGAAGTCTAACTTAACATGTTACAACTCATACAAGTCAGTGTTTCACTACAGTTGATTAATAGGGCACAGATGCATGAGAATTATGTAAAAGAACAAGACTTTGATCATAAAACATGTAAAAGACACAAGGGCTTCAGGGAGAAGGTTGGGGACAGAGAGGGAGGAGCAATAGAGGGCAGTGGGCATCCCACCTGCTCCAAGTCCGAAGAGAAAAGGACCAAGGCTTCCCTCCCCACTCACAAGGACTCTGGCCACTAGTTCTGCCAGGCTAACAACCTCAAGCTACAGAAAATGGTATGTGGGCATGGGGGGGCCTAATTATGATACTATATGTGGGAATGAAATGCTATGTCTCTGGAGATAGAGTTGACTAACTTGATGGGGGAGTGGATCCATAGGAGTAACACCCTCTGCTCCCTCAGAAACTGAACCCCAGGGCAAAGCTGGATTCATGATCAGCACCTCCAGTTATCATCAAAGAAACAGGTGAGAAAATGCACCTAAACCTGGGGAAGCGATCCCTGGAGACTGAGGAAGGGTACTTCTTCCTATTGCCAGACCAAGAAAAGTGAATGATTAGGGAGACTCATACACCCTTGCAAATATTTATAAGAGGAGGATACTATCTTTCCTGCCCGCCAGCGATGTCTGCTTCAATGGAAATTTTAAAAAGAAAAATTCAACTGTCCTTCCTCAGGAAACAGGATCAGAGACAGGAGAAGACAAGTTGACAATATGGCTACACTTTCCTCCAAGCTCCAAAGTGGAACTCTGACTGCAAAGGTAGACCTTTCCTTTCCTCATTCTCCATCCTTTACCTAGCACCCACCTAGAGGTCTTGGGTCTCAAGTTTACTTGATGAATGCAGAGATCAGGGCTAAGTTTGCATTATACCCCTAGGCAAGACAGAAACAAGGTCCAGGCTAGGGGAACATGAACATTGGCTATTTCTCAGGAAAGCTGTTCTTTCAGGCTAGCTTTCACTTACTCTACTCTAAGATCATGAATTGTGAGCTAGATGAAATTGAATTTGTTCGTGGCCTAATAGATCCTTGTTCAACAAAGCCCTGGATAGGTGAGGAGGGATCCTTGGAGACTGGGCTGTTATTCTATCCATAAGAGAGGTAGAATTGTTTGGACCAAAGGACTGAACAGACATGTATCTAAACAGAGTATTCCTTTCAGTGGTGCTGAGCCCTGTGCTTCCATTAATTGGGCTCTTCCTGGCTGGCCCTTGGGCCTGATTGGACAGAGGGTTATACCTCCAAACACAGGAATATCCTTAGTTGTGGTGGGTTACATGGTGACCATAATGGTGTTGTGGCTAGAGGGGTCCCTTGTGTTCAACTTCCCACAAAGATGTCTGTAGTTCCAAGGGCCCCTCTCTTTTCTGCATTTTGCTCAGTGCTCTAGAGGGAAGTTTGGGCCTCAGAGATGCTCTGTTCCCAAAGCTTGTGTGCTGTTGAATGCCCCAGTATGGAACGTTTTGGGTGTGGTACCATATGTTGACCAATGCTGCTAGTTGTTGGACCTAACGTTGTTCACAGCACTGGACATGGAGGTGACAAAACAGCCTCTAGTTTTTTTTGTTGAAAACTGGATATTTTGACTGTTATAATGTAGTAGCTTTGAATGTCAAATTCTTCCCCTTCACCAGGGTTTGTTGTTGCTGCTAGTTGTGAGTTTTACTTGTTTGCTTAATGACTTTTCTAAATTATTTTTGTAAAGACTAAAATCTTTGTTGTGTGGTCCCAGAAGTTTCTGTTCTATTCACTTAGTAACAAACTAGTGATTTGACAGGATTTCCTTATATGCCTGAAATCAAAGGGGAAGAAAAACTCTCCTAGTCTCTCCACATTGATTCTGTGTCAGGGCACTCCTTTGACACTTAACCAAGCTGTGTACCACTTTATCTTAGCCTTCACATACTGTTTATATGGAGTTAAAGGTCAGCCAGAGGTGAAAGCTTAGAGTTTTCTCAGGTCTTTCTGAACATGCATCCAGACCTAGACATCCAGTGACCTTCTAGATTTCCAGAAATATGCAGGAAATTTGCAAACCCTTGATTACCCCATGTATCTCCTCCACCAAAGTCTTTCTTTCTTTCCATGCTTTTGGTCTGTTGGTTTGCCCCATATGTTATCCCTTGTCACAGGTACTTATGGATACTACCTTTAATTGCTTTTGACAAACATGACCTGGGAGGCTGTTCCAAGTCTGATGAATTTCCAAAGTGGGTGAAACAAAGACAAGTCCCCAATCCAATTCCTCAGGGAGTCACCAGACAGGTCAAAGTACACTATTCTTTGAGAAGGACATTTGTATTTCCTCCTCTGGTGCTACCAAGCTACACCAGGAAAGCAGGACACCATCCTTTTGCCTACTGCTAGGCTGAGGAGTGTGTATGGTCGGCAGTTTGGGGCTGTATGAATATGACTGCTATAAACATCCTGATAAAACTCATTGTGTGCCCAGGGATGTGTACCTTCCTGGCAACGTGGGACAGAGATCCTGGAATGAGCTGAGACTCAGCATCAAGGGACTGAAAAAAACCCTAGAATGAGCTGAGAATTAACATCAAGGGATTGAGAGAACCTTCTCGACCAAAGGTGGAAGAGTGAAATGAGACTAAGTGTCAATGGCTGAGAGATTCCAAACAGAGTCGAGAGGTTATCCTGGAGGTTATTCTTATGCATTAAGTAGATATCACCTTGTTGTTCAAGATGT